>SJYT01050408.1:589628-621855 GCA_006410635.1 Cephalophus harveyi | reverse complement strand
CCCGCAAGGAGGAGGACGTCAGGGCTCAGAGAGGGTAAGAAACGTGCCCAGGGCAACACACCCAGGGAACGGGCCGGGATCTGACCCCAGCCGGTCCTGGCTGTAGACCCTGAGGTCCGAATCACTGTAGAGCCACCTGTCCCTCTGCTCCCCGCCTCAGGCCTCCGCTCCCTGCTCCGGCCCGCCGGTCACAGTCCAGAGCTCTCGGCTGGCTCTGGTACTGGGAGGCCTTCCGGTCCTGGCTCCAGTGCTTGCAGCCCTGCCCACTCGCTCACCCTGGCCTGCCTTACTACATACACTATTTATAACATGCACAGCTCCCAGGTCTCAGAGGTACCCAACCCAAAACACTCTTAATGGAGAAACACGCTCTAAGACCCTTTGTGGTAAAATAGAAAAAAAAAAAAAAGTTTTAACTGTACACCATTCTCTAAAACCAGAAATAAATTACCATTAAGAAGGCTTGCAATTCTGGGACTTGGATATAAATGGTAGCTGTCAGCTTTCTAGTTTATAAACTCCTGACCCATTTGACTGAGTCACCAACTACTGTGAATAATTTTTGTCTTTTAACATTGACATTTTAAATCTGAACTTTCTGAGCAGGGAAAAATTGAAAACTATAAAATTTAAACCAAGTTTTGGACAGAAAAAGTAAATGCAACAGACATTTATTGAGTACCTACTACATGCCTCATTCTGTTTCTGAGTGCTGAGGAAACACACATAAATAAAAAAAAGATATATCTCCTGTCCTTATGGAGCTGAGTCTGGTGCGGAAAAATACTTAGAAAAATACACTTAATGTGAAAACACTGAATTCCAAACATATTATTATTCATACTTTTATTTGAAAAAATTCATAGCTTCTCCTTTTTTTTTTAAAGTCCCTATAAACCTAATATAGATTCCATCAGTGATTACCACATCATACCGCCGACGCTTCTCCAAATACATTCAAAAGTCAAACAGCAAATTCACTTCACATACAGAGTCATGCACACAGGTTGCTGGCTATAATGCTTACATTTTCATATCATTAAAGTATTTTAAAAACTATTTTAAGTCACTACACATCTAGAACTTTGCCCAGGGCACACACATTGTTAGTGTTATTATTCTGTAACATACAAGGGTCCAACATGGAGCCACAAGTCAAACAACAAGGCACAGAGACAAGTGCTCCCTGAGACCCCCGGCCAAGGCTGTGTGTGCAGCTGTGCACCCTCTCCCAGGGGGAGGGGCAGGAGGTGGGGCTGTCAGCTCTCAGATCCTCAACTAACAGAGGCCAAGTCTCTCACAAAGGTGTGGCACTGTTTCCACTCACTGATGAACTGAACTGACAGGCATGGATTTCATGTCTATAACAGCATTAAAACATCTTCAAAACAGAGACCCCCTCAAAAACAAAACAAAACAGAGACCACCTAGAGCAGAAAGAAACTGGAATGGGGCCAGATGAAATCGGTCCCGCAAATAAGGGAATGCTAGGTGATGCGCTTCCTTCGCTTCTAGAGCGACATTCTGCAAAAGCACCCTCATCAATTAGGTACCACTGACTGACATCTTATCAGCTTACTAGGCCTCACAATGATCCTACGAGAGGGACCTCTCCAACTGCACAAGAAGGAAAAGAAGGCTCTGCAAGGTCATTGACCTGCCCAAGATCAGACAGCCCCAACCCGTGTGTAAGCAGAGTACAGTCAAGAGAATTTGCCAGATCATCAACTTCTCTGCAAGCTGGTCCTCTTTGAATTGTGCCAAGGAAGACATCAAAAACCAACATAAAGGGAAAACAGATTCCCAAGTCCCAGCAGTCCTTACCATGCCATTTGTGCACCAAAACCCACATGTCCACAAAGCAACAGTGTCCTCTTGCACAGGTATCACCCAGAAAGACACTCTGAAACTTTCATGATACATTTTGCTAGTGGGTATTTAATCTATAGGCTAAACATCTGGGATCTGAAATCATGCTTTTGCCGAATTAAAATGAGGCCCCAGTAAAGCATTACTGCCGGCTGAAGAGACAGCGGCGCTTCAATCGTTAAAAATTCTTCAGCGTGGTCCCACCATCGGCTGCCCTGAATTGAGTCTGAATGCGACCCTGAACGCACTTAGGAGCCTGTGGAGTCCCGCCTGGGGCAGCTAAAGCGACCAGAGGCGCTGAGCCTGGAGCCAAGGGGCAGGGCTGTGGGAGCCGTTTTGGTACAGCTTCAGATCCACCACGTGGGAGGAACATGAGACATCTGTGATGGCTCCAAGGACGTAAACAGGACACAGGCAGACAAGCCACGAGGAGGCAGACAGAACGTTCTCGCAACGGGGGCCCTCCCAGTGGAGGGGCAGGAGGCTCCCCAGGGCTGAGCAGTCGCTCTCCGACTCAGGGACTAAGCACCCATCTCAATGCCCAGTCTTGATCAAAACACTCCCCGAGAGGCTCAACTCCAAATGGTCCCGAGGACATTTCTGGGGTGACAGACACATTCTACGTTCTGACTGTGGTTACCTGACAAAATAAATCTGTCATAATTCCCAGAATAGTACAGTTAAAAGGCAAGTCTTTTAATACACGTTAATTTACACGTCAAAAGTAACACCAAAAATTTCTGAGGTCTTTTTGTGAACTAAGTTCTGGACTTTTCTTCACTACTCTGCAACTAGGGTGACCGAACTTCCGCCAGAGCTTGCCCGGGATTCCCTGGGACCCGGGACTTTTGGTTTGAAAACCTCAGGTTGTGGGCCGACAGTGCTCCACCTGGGAAGTCCCGTGTTAATGGGACGACGGCCTTACCCTACCAGCATCTTAATTCTGCTATCCTATCCTCAGAGAGCGGCTGACGCGGCCACTGGAGGACGGCCCGCGCTGACCTGCTCAGCTGCTGGCCCTGAAGTGGGAGGCAGCGGCTCACTGCTTACGGAGCACAACATGCATCTCCACCCACAAACTAAGCAACTGCTCAGTTTCTGAGCCAAAGGACTGTCCAGGCCTTTTAAAATAAAGAGAAATGTATCAAGTATAACACTGTCTCTTCGATGCCCTCGGCAAGCCTCTGTCTTTATCCTCTTTACACAGCTAAGCAGGCAGGGGCCTCTGTCTACATCAGCAGTGAGAGGAGGGTCAAAGTGCAGGTTAGAAATGAAAAAGCATGAGCCGGGGAAGGAGGGAGGCTGCTGGCTCATCTTTAAGATGCAGATGGGACACCTCACAGTCCTGGCGCTGCCATGGGACATTTCAACTCCAGCCCCATGACCCTCCCAAAGGTGAGCACAGGACAGACAGAAGCGAGCACTTTATTTTAGAGTGGTTAATAAGTCACGTGGAACAGTCTGTGATGAGAATAAAGCCGCTCACCTGCTAGGACTGGGCTCCCTGATGCGCTTCTGGGGGCGGCAGGAATACACCAGTATCCTGAACATGTCGGTGAAGGCGCTGCCGTCGGGCGGCTTGGTGATGAAGAAGGTCTGGCCGCACAGGAAGACCACGAAAGCGACACCGATGCAGACAGCGGGGATGGCGTAGCCGGTGACAAAGCTCACGTTCTGCTGGATGTAGGCAATGCCCCCCAGCGAGACGATCGCGCCCAGATTAATGCTCCAATAAAACCAATTAAAAAATCTTCGTGTGGCTTCTGGACCCCGATCTTTAACCTAAAATAGCAGGGAAGAGAAAGACTTAAACCCGTGTGATCACCTTCAAGGATGAAAAACATATATGATGTTTTTATATACATTGTTTTGTGTGTGTGTGTGCTCGGTCGTGTCATTCTTTGTGACCCCATCAGCTGGAGCCTGCCAGGCTCCCTTGTCCATGGGATTCTCCAGACAATACTGGAGTGGGTTGCCATTTCCTCCCCCAGGGGATCTTCCCAACCCAGGGATCGAACCCAGGTCTCTTGCATCTCCTGCACTGGCAGAAGATTCTTTACCATTAGCGTTACATGGGAAACCCACTTTATACATATATATAAAATAGTATGATAAATTGATACAGCTTTCTATCAATTACTGTTGTCATCATAGTCTTTAAGAAATGCAGCACATGGGAATTCCCTGGCAGACCAGTGGTTAGGACCTGGTGCTTTCACTTCTGGGGCCCAGGTTCAATTCCTCTTTGGGGAACTAAGATCCCACAAGCCACGGCCAAAAAAAAAAAAAAAAGGGAAAAACAGCACCACAATCAAACAGTGTTTAGAGGTAAGCTCAAGGGTCCCTTGACAAAAAATGTGTTTTATACTTTCAATTATTACAGACTTCTTAAATATACTTAAATCCTAGAGCATTTCTCAAAGTAGCTCCCAGGGACCACGTGCTTTGGGAACTCCAGGAATGCTCCTTAAAAATACAGATTCACAGGACCTATTATTATCCAGGACCAGCCACTCATCATCTCTGGGGTTGGGGCCCAGGAGTCTGCATTTTAAACAACTTTCCAGAGGACTTCTACTCAAAGCCATATAGCTCCAAGCCTTGATACATCTGGAACCAGAGGAAAATTAGAGAGTGCAACTAAAACCACGTGCTGTTTTCAGACCAGGAAGCCTCTCAGGGAATCAAGAGAAGTACTGATAAGAACAGGATTCCTTAAAGGTTCAAAGATCACTGACTTCCTGAATGTAGACAAACAGAAGTACCAGGTTACACAAGCACTTTCCTCAAGACCTACCCAGTGGGGGCCTGTCCTGGTGCGGACGAGACAGTCTGTGTGGGCATGGGCACCCTGTAACATCCCTCCCTGAAGACAGCTTTTCACATCTACCGTGACACCCCAAGAATGTACTTGAGCCAGTCATTTCTAGCCAGTTCCATCTCATAAAATGTTTAAACAAACCTCCTGGTTTAAAGGCTGATGCTGGATTGTGTACAAAGACTGCCGGGTGTTGCTGTCTCGGGAACCTCTGTTGTCTTGTCCTTACATTACAGGTTATGAAAAAGTTGGACAATTTCTGGTCCAGTAACAGACCTGAATTCTGATTCACAGAGTAATCTCTTCTAAGTAAGAAAGGAGGTTCTCACTGGGGGTCTAAACAACCAGTTATGATGCACAAAAACCATCTTTTTAGCAGCCATATTATATGATATGACAAAACTTCTATTTAAGATAAAAAATATGGCATAATACAAAAATCAGGTGTAAAAAAAAAATCAGAATCATGTGCTCCTCCAAAAAATTTTAATCCAACATTATTAAATATGCTATGGGGCCGCAAAAGAGTCAGATACAACTTAATGACTAAACGGTAACAAGTAATATGCATGAAGTAATTATCTGGTAATCACCGTCTAAAACTGAAAATCTGAGTTTTTTAAACAAACCTCACGTCATCAGAATGAGCTTAAACTTGACTCCCTTCCACGTCAGAAATGAACAGAGATCCAAGAACAAATGATGGCAAGACTAATGAGTGAATAAATGATTTGTATGGAGGATGTCTTATGTTTCTAAGAAAGAGAGCTCCCCCTGAGGACACAATGCATTTGTTTGTATATTTAGGCTGTGCCATGTGACTTCTGGAATCGTATTTCCCCAACCAGGGGTTGAACCCGTGCCCCTGCAGTAGAGGCGAGTCCTAACCACTGGGGTACCAAGGAGGTCCCCATAATGCATCCAAATGTCACTAAAATGGACTCAAATATTCGTGATCTCCTGGGAACAAACCGGAGGGCAGAAAAAATCGTAAGCAGGCCAATGGCTACAGAGACAATGTAACTAGAGATAAGAAAACAAGTAATTAGGGTGGGGGACAAACTTTAAAGGGAAGAGGGCCAGTAAACAGAATATCGAAAATTAACACAACTTATGCATTAACTGAAATATATCAGGGCCCTTCCCACCGTCTATAAAGGCGCTGCGCACATCCCGGTGAACTTGGCAATCAACTTACTTGAACATCCAAGTGTAACGCACCCAAATTACTTTAAAAAACCTAAGCCTATTACTAAAGCCCTAACCACCCACATGAAGTGAAGTGAAGAAGTGAAGTCAAGTCAAGTCACTCAGTCGTGTCCGACTCTCTGCGACCCCACGGACTGTAGCCTACCAGGCTCCTCCGTCCATGGGATTCTCCAGGCAAGAATACTGGAGTGGGTTACCATTTCCTTCTCCAGGGGATCTTCCCGACTCAGGGATCGAACCCAGGTCTCCCACATTGGAGGCTTTAACCTCTGAGCCACCAGGGAAGCCAAATAACCACATGACCAGTAATTTTCTGGAACAAATGGGAGGCTGCCCTTGTAAACTGCAGATCACATGCCTCTGTGCCCTGGACTGACACCCTCAATTCACATCGGTCACATTACATCACCATCTGTACCCTCGCCTCCCGCCCCACCAGATCAAAGGCAAACAAGATCATCATGTGACTGGTCAAAAGACACCACTGCTGCAACTCAAAGAGCAGCTGGAAGAACAGGATCCTGTGCAGTGAGTCAAACAGGAGGCTGATTTGGAAAAATTCCTTTAAACACACACGAGCGCAACTTTTCTTTCCTCAGGATGAAATGTAGCTTTGCTCTCGTAAAATAAGTTCTTTCGGTCTGCTATTTCAAATACAGGATCCATCCTTTAAGAAAGATTGTGACCTCTGAGAAAGGTTAAGCACTGGGGGAAAGGTGGGGCTGACAGAATTCAGATCAGCATCGACCCTGGACTCTGTGGTGTAAGTCTTCATTCCAAAGCCAGCCAAGGCCTCCTTCTCAGAGCTGCACAGCCTGACCCCATTCATCTCTCCCTCAGACTGCTTCCCAGAAGCCCTGTGTCACAAAGGCATGAGTGATAGAGAAGCCTGAAAGGTACCTTCTGCACACCACTCAGCCACAGACAAGAATGAAATAATGCCACATGCAGCTACATGGACGGACCTGGAGATTATCACACTAAGTGAAGTCAGTCAGGCAGAGAAAGACAAATGCTACGTGATATCACTTATATGCGGATAAATGAATTTATTTATAAAACAGAAACCGACTCACAGACATATAGAAAACAATCTTACGGCTACCACAGGGAAAAGCTGGGGATGGCATAAATTAGGAGCTTGGGATTAACAGATACTCACTACTACATATAAGACAGATAAACAACAAGGTCCTACTGTATAGCACAGGGAACTATATTCAATACCTTGTAATAGACTATAGTGGAAAAGAAACAGAAAAAGGATATGTATAAATGTATAACCAAATCACTTTGCTGTATACCTGAAACACAACATTGTAAATCAATCATATTTCAATTAAACAAAAAAGCTCCTGAGAGCTCCCTGGTGGTCTAGTGGTGAGGATTCAGCAGTGTGCAGTGGCCCAGGTTCAATCTCTGGTAAGAGAAGTGATATCCAGCAAGCTGCAGGGCATGGCCAAGATTAAAAAAAAAAAAAAAAAAAATCCTTAAAAATACAAATAGATTTCTTCAAACTCAGACAGGCCAGGAGATGCCAAACTAGCTCCTCTTGAAGAACAGATTACAGGCCTCATGCCCAGAGGGCAGGCTCCTGGCCATACCTCCCCGCACCTGCGGGGGAAGGAGGGGAGACTTCTGAAATCCCCTTCAACCAGCCAGCACCTGGCACAGAGCAAGCACTCCAGCTGAAGGGTACCAACATTTTCGTTTCCACTGAGATACAATTCTCACTATAAAATTCACCCTTTTGAAATGTACCGCTCAGTGTTTTTCAGTCTTCACAGATGTCCAACCACCACAGCTTTCCAATTCTACCTTCTCATCACACCAGCAAGAAACCTGGTTCTGGTCACAGTGGCTTCCCCTCCCCCATCTCTTGACTCCCCAGCAACCACTCATCTCTTAGGTCTTTATGGATCTGTCTATTCTGGACATTTCACATAAATAGAATCCTATGATATGTGGTGTTTGGTGCCTTGCATCTTTCAACGGCATGATGGTTTCAAGGTTCATCCACACCGAAGCAAGTACTTCATCTCTCTTTATTGTTGAAGCATATCCTGTGTATGTCCATCCATCAGTTGATGGCCATCTCCTTGCTGCTATTTAGCTGCCAAGTTGTATCTGACTCTTGCGAACTCATGGACCGTAGCCCACCAGGTTCCTCTGTCCACGGGATTTCCCAGAAAGAATACTGGAGTGGGGTGCTATTTCCTTCTCCAGGGAATCTTTCCAACCCAGGGTTCAAACCTGGGTCTCCTGCTTGGCAGGTAGATTCTTAAGTTTAAAAAAATTTTAAACATACAGAAAAGTTGGAAGAACAGTAAACCATACACATCCTTAGTTCTTTTTCTGTACACATACAAAATACTCTTTTGGCCGAACTATTAAGTTGCAGCATATTTCACCCCAAAGATTTCATCATCAATCTCCTAAAAATAAAGCTGTCTTCTACAAGACCACAAACCATCATCTAAGAGAATTAACATCAATGCAACTTTATCTACTATGTGGTCTGTAATCAAGTTATCCCAGTCATCCTGATAAATGACTTTTAAAGAAGGTGGGCTACAATCGCAAAGCACGTGCTGTGGTCAAATCTTTGATAGCCCTGAATCTGTTCTGCATGACAGTGTCAAGTTAGAAGAGATTGGGTCAATTCTCTTGCAGAACAGCACATTTCTTTTTAACGTCCACAGTTAATTACACATCAAGAGAGTCCAAATTCTATCATGCCTTCTAGAGAACTTCTATGGGACCACTCATTCTTTCAAGGAGTATTGATCAACACTGAAATCCCCTTCAACCAGTCAGCACCTGGCACAGAGCAAGCACTCCAGCTGAAGGGTACCAACATTTTCGTTTCCACTGAGATACAATTCTCATTATAAAATTCACCCTTTTAAAATGTGAATGGCATCTATTATCTACTGGACAGCAGTCATTTTTAAGCCAGACTTTCTGGGTTCAAATCCAGCTTCCCCACTCACTTGCAGTGGACCAGGGCTGGTGAAACCTGCTAAGCCTCTGTTTATTGTAAAACAGGGATAATTATGGGACATAAACTGTTGTGGGGTTTTATATAAGACAGTGCAGGAAGAGCACTCAGCACAGTGGGGCATAAGGAACACGCTCAGCACGCACTGTAGTCCTGTGGCCTGCTCTTCATCTCTGGAGCGACTTCCCTGGTGGTCCAGTGGTTACCAATCTGCCTGCTGTGGCCTGAGCACCAGAGCTACTAGCGCGCCCTAGAGCATCTGCCCCGCGCTAAGAGAAGCCACCACAGTGAGAAGCCTGTGGACAACGAAGAGTATAGCCCCCAATCCCTGCAACTAGAAAACGCATGAGCACAGCAATGAAGACTCAACATAGCCAAAAAAATACTAAATAAGAAAAAAAAAAAAAAACACAAGATGAAAAACTCCCAGTCCTGGGCCTTGAAAGTTGGCAGAACCATCACAGAATGCCCATCTCAGCTAAAGTATACATTAAGAAATCAAACCTGCACATAAACCATGGTGTGCCACTCACTGCCTACAAAACAAAAGAAATATATTTTTTTGCACCTCCACTTCCTCATTTTAAAAATAGGTCTAGATTCATAAGAGATTCAAATGAGTTCAGGTATGTAAAGCACATTCCATGGTGCAGAGGAAGGAGATTAAGAATTCAGGACATTAGTCAACTATTATCTCCAGCATCATTATAAGGAATCGCCTTACCATAACAGCCTTTCACAGGCATGATTAATGTTCAGATTCAAAGGATGCAAGTTCTTGCATCCTGGCTCAGCCACGTACTAGCTCTGTAACTGAAACTGAAGTCACTCAGTCGTGTCCGACTCTTTGTGACCCCGTGGACTGTAGCCTACCAAGCTCCTCTGTCCATGGGATTCTGCAGGCAAGAATACTGGAGTGGGTTCCCATTTCCTTCTCCACTAGCTCTGTAACTTTGGGCAAATGATTTAATCTCTTGAGTCTTCATTTCTTCATCTGCAAAATGGGCACAGGAACAGCAGAGGTGTCCTGTGCACTGGCAAAGTACTCAGCACAGGGCCTGATGCACAGTAGGCTCTCTGTAAATGCTGGCAATCACATGGCTATTTGGCCCAGAGACCAGGAGTTGCCTTCTCTGTTGCATAAGATGAGCCAGCAATTCTGGCGCCCTCTCTGCATGCAAGGCAGGAGACCTGGGTTCGATCCCTGGGTTGGGAAGATTTCCTGGGGAAGGGAATGACTACGCGCTCCAGTATTCTTGCCTAGAGAATCCCACGGACAGAGGAAGCCAGGCGGGCTACAGCCCATGGGGGGTCGCAAAAGAGTCACACACAACTTAGCCACTAACCAACAACCACCACCTTCGTAACATCCTAAATCCACCACTTCATCCCTTGTCCATTGCCCCCATCCTACTGCAAATCTCTAATTTCTCACCTGCCCAGTGCAACAGACTCCTACCTGATCTGCTTGGTGTCAGCACTTTCCATACAACTGAGGCTCTATCAGTTCAGTTCAGTCGCTCAGTCATGCCCGACTCTTTGTGACCCCATGAATTGCAGCACACCAGGCCTCCCTGTCCATCACCAACTCCCGGAGTTCACTCAGACTCACGTCCATCGAGTCAGAGATGCCATCCAGCTACCTCATCCTCTGTCGTCCCCTTCTCCTCCTGCCCCCAATCCCTCCCAGCAGCAGAGTCTTTTCCAATGAGTCAACTCTTCGCATGAGGTGGCCAAAGTACTGGAGTTTCAGCTCTAGCATCATTCCTTCCAAAGAAATCCCAGGGCTGATATTCAGAATGGACTGGTTGGATCTCCCTGCAGTCCAAGGGACTCTCAAGAGTCTTCTCCAACACCACAGTTCAAAAGCATCAATTCTTTAGCGCTCAGCTTTCTTCACAGTCCAACTCTCACATCCATACATGACTTAGAGAACTTCTATGGGACCACTCATTCTTTCAAGGAGTATTGATCAACACTGAAATCCCCTTCAACCAGTCAGCACCTGGCACAGAGCAAGCACTCCAGCTGAAGGGTACCAACATTTTCGTTTCCACTGAGATACAATTCTCATTATAAAATTCACCCTTTTAAAATGTGAATGGCATCTATTATCTACTGGACAGCAGTCATTTTTAAGCCAGACTTTCTGGGTTCAAATCCAGCTTCCCCACTCACTTGCAGTGGACCAGGGCTGGTGAAACCTGCTAAGCCTCTGTTTATTGTAAAACAGGGATAATTATGGGACATAAACTGTTGTGGGGTTTTATATAAGACAGTGCAGGAAGAGCACTCAGCACAGTGGGGCATAAGGAACACGCTCAGCACGCACTGTAGTCCTGTGGCCTGCTCTTCATCTCTGGAGCGACTTCCCTGGTGGTCCAGTGGTTACCAATCTGCCTGCTGTGGCCTGAGCACCAGAGCTACTAGCGCGCCCTAGAGCATCTGCCCCGCGCTAAGAGAAGCCACCACAGTGAGAAGCCTGTGGACAACGAAGAGTATAGCCCCCAATCCCTGCAACTAGAAAACGCATGAGCACAGCAATGAAGACTCAACATAGCCAAAAAAATACTAAATAAGAAAAAAAAAAAAAAACACAAGATGAAAAACTCCCAGTCCTGGGCCTTGAAAGTTGGCAGAACCATCACAGAATGCCCATCTCAGCTAAAGTATACATTAAGAAATCAAACCTGCACATAAACCATGGTGTGCCACTCACTGCCTACAAAACAAAAGAAATATATTTTTTTGCACCTCCACTTCCTCATTTTAAAAATAGGTCTAGATTCATAAGAGATTCAAATGAGTTCAGGTATGTAAAGCACATTCCATGGTGCAGAGGAAGGAGATTAAGAATTCAGGACATTAGTCAACTATTATCTCCAGCATCATTATAAGGAATCGCCTTACCATAACAGCCTTTCACAGGCATGATTAATGTTCAGATTCAAAGGATGCAAGTTCTTGCATCCTGGCTCAGCCACGTACTAGCTCTGTAACTGAAACTGAAGTCACTCAGTCGTGTCCGACTCTTTGTGACCCCGTGGACTGTAGCCTACCAAGCTCCTCTGTCCATGGGATTCTGCAGGCAAGAATACTGGAGTGGGTTCCCATTTCCTTCTCCACTAGCTCTGTAACTTTGGGCAAATGATTTAATCTCTTGAGTCTTCATTTCTTCATCTGCAAAATGGGCACAGGAACAGCAGAGGTGTCCTGTGCACTGGCAAAGTACTCAGCACAGGGCCTGATGCACAGTAGGCTCTCTGTAAATGCTGGCAATCACATGGCTATTTGGCCCAGAGACCAGGAGTTGCCTTCTCTGTTGCATAAGATGAGCCAGCAATTCTGGCGCCCTCTCTGCATGCAAGGCAGGAGACCTGGGTTCGATCCCTGGGTTGGGAAGATTTCCTGGGGAAGGGAATGACTACGCGCTCCAGTATTCTTGCCTAGAGAATCCCA
Source organism: Cephalophus harveyi (assembly GCA_006410635.1). Taxonomy (NCBI): domain Eukaryota; kingdom Metazoa; phylum Chordata; class Mammalia; order Artiodactyla; family Bovidae; genus Cephalophus; species Cephalophus harveyi. The sequence goes on along the minus strand of SJYT01050408.1, from coordinate 609,499 downwards.
CGGACAGAGGAAGCCAGGCGGGCTACAGCCCATGGGGGGTCGCAAAAGAGTCACACACAACTTAGCCACTAACCAACAACCACCACCTTCGTAACATCCTAAATCCACCACTTCATCCCTTGTCCATTGCCCCCATCCTACTGCAAATCTCTAATTTCTCACCTGCCCAGTGCAACAGACTCCTACCTGATCTGCTTGGTGTCAGCACTTTCCATACAACTGAGGCTCTATCAGTTCAGTTCAGTCGCTCAGTCATGCCCGACTCTTTGTGACCCCATGAATTGCAGCACACCAGGCCTCCCTGTCCATCACCAACTCCCGGAGTTCACTCAGACTCACGTCCATCGAGTCAGAGATGCCATCCAGCTACCTCATCCTCTGTCGTCCCCTTCTCCTCCTGCCCCCAATCCCTCCCAGCAGCAGAGTCTTTTCCAATGAGTCAACTCTTCGCATGAGGTGGCCAAAGTACTGGAGTTTCAGCTCTAGCATCATTCCTTCCAAAGAAATCCCAGGGCTGATATTCAGAATGGACTGGTTGGATCTCCCTGCAGTCCAAGGGACTCTCAAGAGTCTTCTCCAACACCACAGTTCAAAAGCATCAATTCTTTAGCGCTCAGCTTTCTTCACAGTCCAACTCTCACATCCATACATGACCACTGGAAAAACCAAAGCCTTGACTAGACGGACCTTTGTTGGCAAAGTAATGTCTTTGCTTTTCAACATGTTATCTATACCAGACTGCAAACTTTTTCTGTGAGGGGGCAGCGTGTAAACAGCTTACATTTTAAGTAACATTCAGTCTGTCACAACTACTTGATTCTGCTATCCTATTGTGAAAGCAGTCCCAGCATGGCTGATAGGTGACCAGGTAGGTGCAGGTCTGTGGTCCAATAAAACTTTACTTATAGAGGCTAAAACTTGAGTTTCCCGTCAGTTTCATTTGTCACACACACACACACACACAAACTTTTTTTTCAAAGACAAAAAAAAAAAAGGCACCTAACAATCATTCTTAAGAAAGTTGTGGGCTCTCCAAAAACAGGAAGTAGACCAGATTTGGCTGGCAGGCCACAGCTGCCAGGCCCCTGCCCTACAGAGACTGAGTATTTTTGAAACTAAATCAGATCACATTACCCTCGGCTCAACCCCATAAAAGGCTTCCTACTGTATTCAAAACAGACCTCAAACTCTTTACAAAGCGTCACATCACGAAGCCCCCCTACCTGCCACCTCTGTTCCCATTTCTTTTCTGTTTGAGACATACTTGTCAACAACCTTCTGCAAGTTCAAGGCGTACAGTACGTGTTCGTGTTGTACACAATACGTGTACTGATGTGTTCCGTGCTGCAACACGACAGCTACTGCAGCTGCTATGACAACCAGGGCAGCCCTCTCTTCTGGCCCCAGTTTGCACTTGCGGATGCCCAGAACAGAAGCGCCTCTGTCCCCGCCCCCGGGACTCAACTCCGAAGGCCCCTCGGTTGGAAGGAGGTACCCCGAGTTTGCAGCTCCGCTCGCGGCGCCCACCGCAGGCAGCCCGGGTGGTAACCTGGGTTACCGGGTCCGCGGCCAATCCCGCCCCCTCGCCTCGCACCTGCGGACCCCTCACCTGGTCTGCGCCAAAGGGCGTGATGTTGGCCTTGACCGCGCCCACGCCCAGGCCCACTAGCGCGAGCGCGGAAAGCACTGCGGGCGCGCAGTAGCGAGCGGGTGCGTCGGTGCACGGCGGCGCCGAGCAATTGCGGACGTTCGCAGGGCCGGGGGCCCCGCAGAGCGCCGAGCGTGTAGCGGGCGCGGCCAGCAGCGGGAAGGCCAGCATGCCGAGCAAGTAGAGCGCCAGGCTGAGTAGGATGGCGCGCGCCCGGCCAAGCCGCGCATCGGCGAGCCAGCCCCCGAACGGCGACACCAAGTAGGTGAGGCCCATGAAGAGCAGCAGCGCCTGGCTGGCCTCCGCGCCCTCCCAGCCGAACGCCGTGCCGTTGAGGAACAGCACCAGGTTGGCCGTGACGCCGTAGAAGGCGGCGCGCTCCAGCAGCTCCGTCAGCAGCACGGCCGCGCACGCTGCGCGCCGGCCCGCGAACGCCGTCCGCCGCGCGCCCAGCAGCGGCGCCCGCTCGTCGCCAGCGCCCTCCATGCGCCCACTCGCGCGCCGCCCGCCGGGCCGCTCTGCCGGGTTCTGTCCGGCTCCGCAGCCGCCACCGCCGCCGCCGCCCTTCTCGCGAGACTTGTCCCGCCAGCCTCTTCGGCCCACCCCACGACCGTCCCCATAGGGCGAGCCCGCCGCGAAGGCCGCTGGACTTCCGGTCGCGCCCCGGAAGTCTGCCCGGGAGGTGGCCCGGCTTCCGCCAGCTGCAGTGCGCGAGGGTGGGGGCGTGACTATAGAAAGGGTTTTAAAAGTGAAAATCAGTCTCTCCCTCGGAGGTTCCCAGATTTCTTGCAGTGATCTCAGCCTTTCCTTGCCCTCCAGGCCAGTGTGCTCAGGCTGGCCCCTGCACCCGCGCCGGCTTCCTGGCCCTGGAATGTTGTCTCTCTTGTCTCTGCTCTGTTGACTCTGGGAGCAGTTAGTTCTTTTGGCTGTTTGTCCTGTGCACTGTAGGATGAGTAATGGCATCCCTGGCCTCTAGTCTCCATTAAATGCCCGTTGCACTCTGTTCCCCAGTTGTGACAATCAAAGCTGTCTCCAGATGTTCCCAAACGAGCCCTGAGTGCAAAGTAGTCAGCACTGAGAGCCACTGCCTGAGAACAAGCTCAGAGCCGATTTCCTTGTCACCTGGCTAGCATTCTGTTTTCCTTCAGCCCTCAACTGGAGTGGTGACTCCTTGTAAACATTTCTTGACCAGTCCATCTAAAGTGGATTCCACACCCATCCTATTAACCTGTTTTAGTTTCCACATACTCTCCGCCACGTTTTTATGCTTATTCCTTTGTCCCCAGCTTGTACGTGGCCCCCACAATTATGAACTCTATGGCGGCAGGGTTCTTGTGTGTGTTTTTCGTCACCGTGCTTCACCCCCGCCCCGATCCTCCCCACCCCACCGTCGGACACCTATGTGAGACACTGTCACAGTGCCACGGGTGCCGCGTGGGACACTGCACCAGTTGTGCAACTGAAGAGGGTCCTGCAGAAACAGTCCAGCATGCTTCAGAAACTGGGAAACAGGGCTATAATGATTCAGTTAGAGCAAGACCACATCCTCTTCTTCCTCCATCCTTAGCTCCAGCTGCTTCTGCTGCTGCTAAGTCGCTTCAGTCGTGTCCGACTCTGTGCGACCCCATAGACGGCAGCCCACCAGGCTCCCCCATCTCTGAGATTCTACAAGCAAGAACACGAGTGGGTTGCCATTTCCTTCTCCAGTGCATGAAAGTGAAAAGTGAAAGTGAAGCCGCTCAGTCATATCCGACTCTTAGCGACCCCGTAGACTGCAGCCTACCGGGCTCCTCCCATGGGATTTTAAATTGTGGGCTTGCTGGTAGGTCATCTGGGTAAGTAGTCCTTCCTAAAAGGCTTGAAGCAGCATGTATTAACTTTTTTATTTTTCAAGATGTCTGACATCTTGACTGTAGCAGAGCAAGGTGCTGGCACACAGCGGGCAGTAGATAAATATTTAATAAATATTAAATGAGAGATAACAATGCCAGCATAGGACTTTTCCCACCACATCCATTAATGCTAATTTTAAACTGTCAGCTCCAATGTCCCTTTCCTGATCTTCCCAGATTTGAACAGATCCCCCTTTTATATGTCATTAGAAGACAGGATACAATTTTTTTACACATCACCCATTATAATTTATGCTTATTTGTTTTGTGAAGATGTTTAGTAGCTGCCCTTAAAGCTCAGAGTGCTAAGATTTTGTTTTTTCTGCTACTATATTCCTACAATCTAGACAGTACCTGCCAGTGATAGATATGTATGGAATTAAATGAATAAATGAATGACTATTTGTTGAATTGTAAATGGTGTTGGAAGAACTTGTTATGTTCACCTATTTTTTTTTATTTTTTATTTGAGACTCTTGTGATGTTCTGCAGCATATATTAGTATCCAAATTTTGCTAGTGGAAAAAGCAACCCCCTCAAGATTCCTTTCCCGAATCCTACATCTAGTAGGCATTAGAATTTAGACTTGAGTAAAAGGCTCCAAAACTAATTCCTAGTCCAGTGCTTCTTCCACACTCCAGCTTGTAGATAAGTCAAAAACTATGAGTCTCTTTTTTTTTTTAAGACTGACAGCATGATACACTCAGACAAAGCACAGAATAATACTAGCATTAAACATGGAGTGAAAAATAAAGCTCTTCAAGTGGAATCACATGGTGACTTCGTAATGGAGCTCTGCCCAAAACAGATGTGCCATTTTGAATGACAGCAAACTAACCCAATTAGATTGTCTCATTTAAGGAGGATAAAGCCAGGCAAAATGGGGGACAGTGGAGGGGGGGGAGGGGAAAAGAAGGCAGTTACAGAACTCAGGATGTGCACCTAGGACTGGTGAGCGCTTGTACCTGGTCCTCGGGAGGTCTGCCATGCACCCCAATGTCTGTACACAGAGGCTGCAAAATGTATTCAGTGGGCAGGAATGTTTTCCTTTGATTGTGGTGTTTAAAAGAAGTGAGTCAAAACCACATAATGCAAGATTCAGTTTCTTTGAAATGTCCAAAATAGGCAAGTCTATACAGAACTTAAGCTTGTGTGTGATACCCAGGTGCTGAGGGGTTGGAAAGATTGAGGAGTGACTGCTAAAACCTGTGCATTTTGTTTTGTGGTAGTGAAATATTCTGAAATCATGATGATAGTTGCACAACTCTGTGAATATACTAAAAGCCATTGAATTGTACATGTTGAATGAACCGGATGGTATGTGAATTGCATTTCAATACAGCCATTGCCTAAAAAAGTGAGCCAACAGCTAATCACTGGGAGGTTTCACATGTAAAGTTAGATGCCCTGCTGCTCTTGGAAAAACAGCGGAAGCCCTGGAAACATTGGGACTTGTGGCTGCCTGTGACAAGAGTGACCACTCCCTCAACCCCGTACTTGAACTACAATGCTGGTATTTGTATCTTTACATATTCTTTGCAGGCCACAGTGCCAGAGGGCTGTCTGTGACCTGCCCTTGGTGAAGAAACTGTGGCAGGAGTGTCCCTGAGCTAGGTCTCAGGGTAAACCTTGAGAAGTTCTGGTAGCTTCCACTTTTGTGCCTTGGGAGTCCTGGACCAAGCTACGTTGCTGGAGAGACCATGTATTGGGAAAGATTCTGCAACTCTATCAAGGGGTCCCAGCACCCCAGCCTTCCGGCAGGCCTTCCCACTGAAAGAAGACACATAAGTAACCACCAGCAAGAGCAACAGGAAAAACTGCCCCACTGAACCTCCACCCAGATCACAGAAAAACTAACAGATTGAATAGTTGTTATTATTATTATTTTCTAATCTTTTGTCTGTGTAGCACTGGAGATCTTAGTTCCCCAGCCAGGGATTGAACCAGCAGTTCCCAACATGGAAGTCTTAACCACTGGACAACCAGAAAGTGAAAGTTGCTCAGTCATGTCCAACTCTATACAGTCCATGGAATTCTCCAAGCCAGAATACTGGAGTGGGTAGCCTTTCCCTTCTACAGGGGATCTTCCCAACCCAGGGATCGAACCCAGGTCTCCCATATTGCAGGCAGATTCTTTACCAGCTGAGCCACAAGGGAAGCCCAAGAATACTGTAGTGGGTAGCCTATCCCTTCTTCCACAGATCTTCCCAATCCAGGATTCAGACCAAGGTTTGGAGAAGGAAATGGCAACCCTTTTCCAGGTACTCTTGCCTGGAAAATCCCATGGACAGAGGAGCCTGGTAGGCTTCAGTCCACAGGGTCGCAAAGAGTCGGACACAACTGAGCGACTTCACTTTCGCTTTCTTCCTACATTGAAGGCATGCACCCCAATTCTTTACCAACTGTGCTATGAGGGAAATCTGGACCACCAGGGAGGTCCCTAGATAGCTGTTACTTTAAACCACTACGTTCTACGGAGGTTTGTTAGGCAGCATGAGAAAATGAAAACATGCCTGCATTCTCCCATAGCCACCATCTGCGACTCCAGGTAACCACCCAACCTTTAGATGGAGCACACACTGTGTGTGAGCACACACTGTGTGTTAGCACACACTGTGTGTTAGCTCACATATGTCATCCCAACTCTCCGTTGTCTTACTTTTTTCACAGTAGAGAAATTATTCCCCATATCTACACTGACTGCTGTCCAACTGAAACTAGTTCAAATTGAATAAAATGAAAAATTCTGTTTCTCAATCACACCAGCCACATTTCAGGTGCACAGTGGCCCCAGGGGACGGGTGGCTGCCGTTGCGCACAGCACAGTCGAGATCATTCCACAGCTACAGGAAGTTCTACTGCTCTATATGAACGTGCAACAGGCATGGTTGATTGCTTGTTACCAATGTCCACACCCTCTTCCTCCTTCCAAACAATCCTGACCCCACCCTGCTCTCCTTCAACTACCCATGTAGTTCGGGAGAAACTAACTTCATGTTTGTTTCTGGATCTGACTAGTCTGTACCAGTGCTAAGTCTCTGATGCTTCTTCCTTTTTTAATTTAGTTTTTATTTTTTATTACTTATTTTCTGTCTTCACTGTATGGCATGTGGGATCTTAGTTCCCCGACCAGGAATCGAACCAGTGGCCCCTGTATTAGGAGCACAGAGTCTTAACCACTGGGCAACCAGGGAGGTCCTTCTGATGCTTCTTCACAGCTTTCAGAAACCCAGACTGTAGCCATTCAGGATGTGAATTTCCACCAGGGCCCAGGAGACGACAACTGACATAGATGGGCCCAGTCAGGCTAAAGGAAAGGACTCTTACTCAATGACTGCAAGAGAAATACACTCTTCCAGACAGAGCGTGAATGAGAATGCCCATAGACCTAGTTGCCAGGGATGGCTGTTTCACAATCATGTGACAAGTCAGTGTAGGATGAAACCAGTTTTGTGGATGGCACAGTGATGAATCAGGAAGATGTCACATAGCAAAAGAAACAAAAGATAGTAAATCTGACATTGTTTAAGCCACTGTGCTGGACTTTATGTTAGGATGACCGAAAACCACCTGTTGTGATTCGATCAGAACATGGGAACACTGGGATTTCCCTGGTGATTCAGTGGCTAAGACTCTGTGCTCCCAATGCAGGGTGCCTGGGTTCTATCCCTGCTCAGGGAAGTAGACCCTCATATGCTGCAACTAAGAGTCTGTATGCTACAACTAAAGATCCTGCACACTGCAACAAAGACCCTGCAGCCAAAGCAATAAATTGATTCACACTGGTGTAAAGCGGAAACTAATACAACATTGTAAAGCAATTGTGCTCCAATTAAAGTACTACTAATAATAATTTTTAAAATGGGAAAATAAAAAATAGAATAAGGGAAAGCAGTCAGATTTCCTACCCCTTCCCCCCAACACATGGTCCAATTCGCGCTTAGAATTTTCCACCTGGTCCCTGTAATCAGTGACTTTGCAGACTGCATACTAAGCCCACAATGATTGTATAGCTAAAGGGTTGATATACATTGACTCTCACCTATTTGTTGGGTACATATATGATCCATGCCCTCTTCCTGAAAATAATTGTATAAGTCTCTCCCCTGCACCTAAAACAAATAAATATGTAAAGGACCAAACTCATGCAGCAAGCATCCAGGGATAGGTGATATCACCTTATTATTAAGTTCTTTGAGCAGCTTCTCCCCCTCCAGGGCCCTCTGGGAAAGAGGATCTTACTGCAAGGACGCTTGTAGTATAGATTGACTTTGGAAATGCCCTGTTTGCTGAAAACACAAATATTTTGTTTTCTCCACCACCACCCTGCCCCCTGTACCTTGCTCAATGCAAAGCTCAGAGAAGATTCTCTCGGAAGGGAGGTGTTCAGAAACCACCAGAGGCTGAGGACATTTCAGGGGCTGCCCAATCTCTCTGACTCCTTTTCATGACATTTCTGCTTCTCGTTTTGCATCTGTGTGGCTCACCCCTTGCGACCAGACAGTGGCATGTACTTACTCAGTTTCAGCTTCCTCAAAGCGCTGGTTTACAAATAGTCATCATGGACTTTCTGCACGTCCGTACATCACTCATTTGTTCCACAGACTGCAGAGCACCTTGCCTGCATGTCACAACAGCTCGGCGTCAGCACCCACGGCCGATCCTTCTGCTTTTCTGGTTTCCCAGTTCCCTACAGAGGAACTCAGGCATAGCTCATCTTTTGTGCATCATTAGCTTTATTAGACTCACAGGTCATGTCATTGGTCTTCCAACACTCCATGGAGAGCTATCAGAAGTTCTGTTTATTACAGGGAATCCCTATTGCAACAGTTGTATCTGGCTGCAGATAGTCTAGGTAGAAGCAGAAAACCGAACTGAAAACAGAGTCAACCAACAGAGTGGAATCAAGTCTTATTTTCTGAAGCCCAAACCAAAGCTACCCAAACCTGCCTCGGTGGGAATTAACTCAGCTCTCAGAATGACCTGTATTTTATTTTTACAGAGGATGTGAGAGGGTGTGACCATGAAGATAGGTTTTGATTTGACTTTTTGGAAACACTCGCTATGTTGGACCTTTGGATTAGCAACCTCTGCTTCTTGGGTTCTTTCCCTCCTGGCTTTTAAAAACCTGTGGGACATCTGCAAAAGTCAGACATTCACCAATAGAAAGGGGGGAGGTAGAAGAGGGAGTGAGAGAGTAAGTGAAAGAAAATGAACTTCTGTTTCCTCCTATTTGAAGAAGTAACAGATGTGAACACATAACAGATGTGGACCACGCCTAACCATTCCCTTTGCACTCCCACTTTAAAAAGTTTCTTATAAATATCTTAATTTATGTTGCAGTTGTAAAATAATTGCTAGTTATAAGTGTATTTATTTTTAAATTAGGCCTTACAGGAAAGATAAATGGAGATGAATCCAAAGGACAAAAATTTAAGCATATATTAATACATAAAGTAACTCAGCATGTGAAAATTAAAGGAACTTCAAATCCATGGGGAAAATAATAGATTATTCAGTAAATTTTGTCAGCAGAGACTAAACATGTGTGGAAAACAGGCTTCACATATTGTACTGACATAAATTCCAGATAGACAAAATAGTATCATGGACAAATTGAAAAGATAAAAGCGTTAAGGGAAAATATGGGCAAATATAAAATCTCAGGGTGGGGAAAGCTTTTCTAAGCCTAACGCTAAAACCATAAAGAAAAAGTTAATTGATTTGACTCCGTAAAGATTTAAAACATACTTGTAGAAAAAAAATTTCAGTTGACAGCAAACAAACTGAAAAATTTTTTTGAAATACATATGACAAAGTTATTGTGCTATTATACAGAGTTCTTTGGAATCCTATGAAATGTATTGAATCAGTTCAGTTCAGTTCAGTCGCTCAGTCGTGTCTGACTCTTTGTGACCCCATGAATCGCAGCACGCCAGGCCTCCCTGTTCATTACCATCTCTCGGAGTTCACTCAGACTCACGTCCCTCGAGTCCGTGATGCCATCCATCCATCTCATCCTCGGTCGTCCCCTTCTCCTCCTGCCCCCAATCCCTCCTAGCATCAGAGTCTTTTCCAATGAGTCAACTCTTCGCATGAGGTGGCCAAAGTACTGGAGTTTCAGCTTTAGCATCATTCCTTCCAAAGAAATCCCAGGGTTGATCTCCTTCAGAATGGACTGGTTGGATCTCCTTAACTCCTTTTCCTATTTGGAACCAGTCTGTTGTTCCATGTCCAGTCCTAACTGTTGCTTCCTGACCTGCATACAGATTTCTCAAGAGGCAGGTTAGGTGGTCTGGTATTCCCATCTCTTTCAGAATTTTCCACAGTTTATTGTGATCCACACAGTCAAAGGCTTTGGCATAGTCGATAAAGCAGAAGTAGATGTTTTTCTGGAACTCTCTTGCTTTTTCCATGATCCAGCGGATGTTGGCAATTTGATCTCTGGTTCCTCTGCCTTTTCTAAAGCCAGCTTGAACATCAGGGAGTTCACGGTTCACGTATTGCTGAAGCCTGGCTTGGAGGATTTTGAGCATTACTTTACTAGCATGTGAGATGAGTGCAATTGTGCGGTAATTGGAGCATTCTTTTGCATTGCCTTTCTTTGGGATTGGAATGAAAACTGATCTTTTCCAGTCCTGTGGCCACTGCTGAGTTTTCCAAATTTGCTGGTGTATTGAGTGCAGCACTTTCACAGCATCATCGTTCAGGATTTGAAACAGCTCAACTGGAATTCCATCACCTCCACTAGCTTTGTTCGTAGTGATGCTTTCTAAGGCCCACTTGACTTCACATTCCAAGATGTCTGGCTCTAGATTAGTGATCACATCATCATGATTATCTGGGTCATGAATAAGCATCCAATAAATAAAACTGGCAAAGTGAATGTCCAGGCATTATTGAAGAGAGCTGTCCTTTGAGCTTCACCAGCCTCTGTTCCTGCTCTGGCAACAGCCCCTGGATTTTCTAGGGTCATCCATGCTCCCTGTGGTTCCAGTAGGACTGACTGAGAGTGATCAGAAGTGGTCATGTGACCTATGCCCATACAATCAACAGTAGTTCATCTATTGCTCTACAGTGATTGGATCAAAGATAGACATGTGACCCAAGTTAGTTTAATCAGGGCTAACCTCATGACTTATTCTGGAGTAACCAGGAAGAAACATTCCCCTTTCTCCTGGATTTGGAATTTTAAGGATATAAGCCTGGAATTGCTGGGGACCATTTCGTAAAACCTAAGGGTGAAGCAACCCAGAAGCAGGCCGAAATGAAGAGAGAAAGCCCTTGTTTCAACGTGGCATTTTCTAGGTCTTAGTTCTGACCCTGACTCCCCTGCCTCCCACCCCAGACATTTTGATTTTGAGTCCATAAATTCTCATTTTGATTAAGCAAGTGTGACTTTATTTGCGGTTGAAAAAGTGCCAGTTAATACAAGCAATACATACACAGAGAGAAAAGCAAAAATGCCACTGGCCTTCATGGAAGGAAAAAAAAAAAATCACATTTCACCAATACTTTAAAAATGCAAAAGAAAGAACGTTTCATCACTCAAACAGAAAAATACCCAGTATTGGCAAAGCTTGGGGAGATGAGTGTGCTTGTAAATGACCAATACAAAGTCAAATTGCACAACTTTTCTGGAGGACAATTAGTCATTTGTATCAAAATCACATTTGCCTACACTTGCAATGTGCAATTACATTTCTAGGAACGTAAGAATGTGGCAGAGACTTAGCTATAAAATGCTCATTGCAATGTTGCTTAAAATAACAAAAAGAAACAGCAAAGATTTACAATCAGTTCAGTTGAGTTCAGTTCAGTCGCTCAGTTTTGTCCAACCCTTTTCCACCCCATGAACTGCAGCACACAAGGCTTCCTTGTCCATCATCAACTCCTGGAATTTACTCAAACTAATGTCCATCGAGTCGGTGATGCCATCCAACCATCTCATTCTCTGTTATCCCCTTCTCCTCCTGCCGTCAATCTTTCCCAGCATCAGGGTCTTTTCAAATCAGTCAGCTGTTCCTATCAGGTGGCCAAAGTATGGGAGCTTCAGCTTCAGCATTAGTCCTTCCAATGAATATTCAGGACTGATTGCCTTTAGGATGGACTGGTTGGATCTCCTTGCAGTCCAAGGGACTCTCAAGAGTCTTTTCCAATACCACAGTTCAAAAGCATCAATTCTTCAGTACTCAGCTTTCTTTATAGTCCAACTGAGAGGGTAACAGACAGGAAGGCCAGGGTCTCAAATGGAGGAAATAGGCTGAAAGTGTCAGACATTTTTATCTCTCTTAAGTGGCAGGAGGAAACAAACTAGTGATTTTTTTTCCTTCTCTATACAAATTTAAAAGGTTTCTCTTAAAATACTGTGTTGCCATAATGACACCTGGTTTCACCTGAAGTTAACTATTCTCAAACCTTGAGTTAACCAATGCATTTTTCTTATGGAAAAGTTTGTCTTAAGCTATATTAATGTACTATGCATTTAGCCCAGACTCTTCAAGTCAGTTCCACCTAATGGCTCAGAACCTACTTGACAAACCAATATGTTATACTCGGACATTGTTACCCTAATCTATGTAAACAAACCTATTTGTATGGTAAAACATCTATTTCTTCTTTATTGACTATGCCAAAGCCTTTGACTGTGTGGATCACAAGAAACTGTGGAAAATTCTGAAAGAGATGGGAATACCAGACCACCTGACCTGCCTCTTGAGAAATCTGTATGCAGGTCAGGAAGCAACAGTTAGAACTGGACATGGAACAGCAGACTGGTTCCAAATAGGAAAAGGAGTACGTCAAGGCTGTATATTGTCACCCTGCTTCTTTAACTTCTATGTAGAGTACATCATGAGAATTGCTGGGCTGGAAGAAGCACAAGCTGGAATCAAGACTGCTGGGAGAAATATCAATAACCTCAGATACGCAGATGACACCACCCTTATGGCAGAAAGTGAAGGGAAACTCAAAAGCCTCTTGATGAAAGAGAAAGTGGAGAGTGAAAAAGTTGGCCTAAAGCTCAATATTCAGAAAACGAAGATCATGGCATCCGGTTCCATCACTTCATGGGAAATAGATGGGGAAACAGTGAGAGACTTTATTTTGGGGGGCTCCAAAATCACTGCAGATAGTGACTGCAGCCATGAAATTAAAAGGCGCTTACTCCTTGGAAGAAAAGTTATGAGCAACCTAGATAGCATATTCAAAAGCAGAGACATTACTTTGCCCAAAAAGGTCTGTCTAGTCAAGGCCATGGTTTTTCCAGTGGTCATGTATGGATGTGAGAGTTGGACTGTGAAGAAGGCTGAGCAGCAAAGAATTGATGCTTTCAAACTGTGGTGTTGGAGAAGACTCTTGAGAGTCCCTTGGACTGCAAGGAGATCCAATCTGCTCTGCAGTTCCACAGTGATCTCATACGACTTATGGCAGAAACCTGTCGGGGGTTTATACCAACCTGCCAATGCTGAAAGGCACCATTCTGAAGGAGATCAGCCCTGGGATTTCTTTGGAGGGAATGATGCTAAAGCTGAAACTCCAGTACTTTGGCCACCTCAGGCGAAGAGTTGACTCATTGGCAAAGACTCTGATGCTGGGAGGGATTGGGGGCAGGAGGAGAAGGGGACGACAGAGGATGAGATGGCTGGATGGCATAACTGACTCGATAGGACGTGAGTCTGAGTGAACTCCGGGAGTTGGTGATGGACAGGGAGGCCTGGCCTGCTGCGATTCATGGGGTCGCAAAGAGTCAGACACGACTGAGCGACTGAACTGAACTGAACTTAGGTCCCAAGCTTGGATTGGTAGTCAGGAAGCGCCTAGCCTCGCTAGGAATCAAAAGTTTGGAAGCTAGATGGAGCTCTAGCTCCAAGAGCATCTCTGAGGTTAAAAGGTTACTCAGATTGGAACTGCAATGGGTTTTTTCCTTTGGTAACGCTGGTTCTTAGTGGACCAGAGGAGGCTCCTATACTGGTGTGGTGATGCTTGGAAGGAACATCTCAGTTTTATGTTGGTATCGCTCAGGGTTGTGCACAGGCACTCAGGTGACAAATGTTTCCCCCAGCAGTCTTAGCTTGGAAGGCATTCCGGAAGGTTACTCTGATTGCACCCCGGGTTGCATCAGAGACAAGCAAGGTTTTAATGGTGAAGAGCTGGACGTTAATCAGGGATGCCATCAGGTCTACCCCTGGTGCGTCCCCACCCTGTCTCAGTGGTAGAACCGGGAGGGACGAGTATGAAACCTGTAAAGTCTGTCTACACCCCCGTCTAGAGCAGGGAGGGACACCTTCGGTAGAAAGATGGCCCTGGTTGCTTTTTTTTCTCTCTTACAGATGGAAGCTAACAATTTCAGCCTCACTCCTTTGAACCATATCCTGAAAAACTGGGATAGATTTGATCCCCAGGGCTTAAAGAAGACACACCTGGTCTTCCTACGTGATACTGCATGGCCGCAGTACCCACTGGAGGATGGTGAACGGTGGCCGGTTGGAGGGTCTCTTGAGTATAATACTGTTTTACAGTTAGACCAGTTCTGTAGAAAACAAGGAAGATGGGATCAGAGTCATTTTGTCAGATGTATTCTTGAAGGACTCAGGCAGGTGCATTCTAAGCCTTTAAACTATGGCAAATTGGCAAACATAAAACAGGAGGAGAAGGAAGCTCCTGGTAAATTCCTAGATAGACTGAGAGAAGCCCTTCGCAGGTTCACTGAGTTTGATCCCAAAAGTGAAGGGGGAAAAGTGATCTTAAAAGATAGATTTCTCACTCAGTCAACTCCAGATATCCACCAAAACGGGCGTATGAACCAAATCAGTCTTTAGATAATCTGTTACAACTGGCTCAGACAGTCTATTATGGTAGGGAATATGAGGGAAAAAAAGAAAGGCAGAGAAAGACAAAGGAACAGGCGGAAGCTTTCACAATGGCTATGAGAACCATTTTTAAACAGCCTGAGAAAAATGCCCAGAGAGACCCAGGTGAAAAGGGATGGGCTTGCTATTTCTGTGAAAAGGAGGAGCACCTCAAGCGGGATTGCCCTCAGGCACCTAAGCCACCCCTGGCTCCCTGTCCGGTCTGCAAAGGACCACACTGGAAGAGAGACTGCCCCCCGAAGCGTAGGTCTCCAGGTCGGACTCTCAGGACAATCAGGACTGAAGGTGCCTGGGGGTCCCCACACAAGCTCCCATCCTAATTACACCTGAGGAACCCCGGGTATTAATAACTGTGGGGGGCCAATCTGTCTATTTCCTTTTAGATACTGGGACAACTTACTCTGTGCTTACTGAAGCCCCTGGCCCACTTTCTTCCCGATCTGCTTCTGTAATAGGACTGTCTGGAGGAGCCAAAAGGTATTATTTCAGTTATTCTTTATGCTGTAACTGGGATTCTATGCTATTTCCACACAAGTTTCTGATTGTGCCAGAATCACCCTTATCCCTTTTGGGGAGGGATATACTGAGCAAGGTCCATGCCTCTGTTTTCATGAATATGGAGCCCTCCCCTTCTCTCCCTTTCTCTCCCTGAACAAAATGTAAATCCTAGAGTATGGGCTGATGGAAAAACTGTGGGTCGAGCACAAAATGCTATTCCTGTAGTTGTCAAGCGCAAAGACCCACACTTATTTCCACATAAGAAGCAGTATCCAGTGAAACCTGAGGTTAAGGAAGGGTTAAAACCATCATCGAAAATTTAAAGGAGCAGGGACTATTAGTTTCCTGTAACAGTCCATGCAACACTCCTATTTTGAGTATAAAGGAACAAGCATCTTTTAAGTTCATGGCTGCAGTCATCATCTGCAGTGATTTTGGAGCCTCCCAAAAAATCTTTCACTGTTTCCATTGTTTCCCCATCTATTTGCCATGAAGTGATGGGACCAGATGCCATGATCTTTGTTTTCTGAATGTTGAGCTTTAAGCCAACGTTTTCACTCTCCTCTTTCACTTTCATCAAGAGGCTTTTTAGTTCCTCTTCACTTTCTGCCATAAGGGTGGTGTCATCTGCATATCTGAGGTTATTGATATTTCTCCTGGCAATCTTGATTCCAGCTTGTGCTTCTTCCAGTCCAGCGTTTCTCACAATGTACTCTGCATATAAGTTAAATAAGCAGGATGACAATATACAAATAACATACTTCTGTCCTGATTTGGAGTCAGTCTGTTGTTCTATGTCCAGTTCTAACTGTTGCTTCTTGACCTGCATACAGATTTCTCAGGAGGCAGGTCGGGTGGTCTGGTATTCCCATCTCCTGAAGAGTTTTCCACAGTTTATTGTGATCCACACAGTCAAAGGCTTTGGCATAGTCAATAAAGTAGAAGTAGATGTTCTTCTGGAACTCTCTTGCTTTTTCCATGATCCAGCAGATGTTGGCAATTTGATCTCTGGTTCCTCTGCCTTTTCTAAATCCAGCTTGAACATCTGGAAGTTCACAGTTCACATACTGTTGAAGCCTGGCTTGGAGAATTTTTAGCATCACTTTGCTAGAATGTGAGATGAGTGCAACTGTGCAGTAGTTTGAGCATTCTTTGGCATTGCCTTTCTTTGGGATTGGAATGAAAACTGGCCTTTTCCAGTCCTGTGGCCACTGCTGAGTTTTCCAGATTTGCTGGCATATTGAGTGCAGCACTTTCATAGCATCATCTTTTAGGATTTGAAATAGCTCAGCTGGACTTCCATCACCTCCACTAGCTTTGTTCATAGTGATGCTTCCTAAGGCCCACTTGACTTTGCATTCCAGGATGTCTGGCTCTAGATGAGTGATCACACCATCGTGGTTATCTGAGTCATGAAGATCTTTTTTGTATAGTTCTCCTGTGTACTCTTGCCACCTCTTCTTAATATCTTCTGCTTCCGTTAGGTCCATACCATTTCTGTCCTTTATTGAGCCCATCTTTGCATGAAATGTTCCCTTGGTATCTCTAGTTTTCTTGAAGAGATCTCTATTCTTTCCCACTCTGTTATCCTCTATTTCTTTGCATTGACCACTGAGGAAGGCTTTCTTATCTCTCCTTGCTATTCTTTGGAACTCTGCAATCAAATGGGTATATATTTCCTTTTCTCCTTTGCCTTTGGCTTCTTTTCTTTTCACAGTTTTTTGTAAGTCTTCCTCAGACAGCCATTTAGCCTTTTTGCATTTCTTTTCCTTGAGGATTGTCTTGATCCTTGCCTCCTGTACAGTGTCAAAAACCTCCATCCATAGTGCTTCAGCCACTCAATCAGATTTAATCCCTTGAATCTATTTGTCACTTCCACTGTATAACTGTAAGGGATTTGATTTAGGTCATACCTGAATGGTCTCATGGTTTTCCCTACTTTCTTCAATTTAAGTCTGAATTTGGCAATAAGGAGTTCATGGTCTGAGCCACAGTCAGCTCCCAGCTTTTGCTGATTGTATAGAGCTTCTCCATCTTTGGCTGCAAAGAATATGGTCAATCTGATTTGGGTATTGATCATCTGGTGATATCCATGTGTAGAGTCTTCTCTTGTGCTGTTGGAAGAGGGTGTTTGCTATGACCAGTACATTCTGTTGGCAAAACTCTGTTAGCCTTTGACTTGCTTTGTTTTGTACTCCAAGGCTAAATTTGTCTGTTACTCCAGGTATCTTTTGGCTTCCTACTTTTGCATTCCAGTCCCGTATAATGAAAAGGACATCTTTTTTGGGTGTTAGTTCTAGAAGGTCTTGTAGGTCTTCATAGAACTGTTCGACTTCAGCTTCTTCAGCATTACTGGTCAGGGCATAGACTTGGATTACTGTGATATTGAATGGTTTGCCTTGGAAGCAAACAGATCATTCTGTCGTTTTTGAGATTGTATCCAAGTACTGCATTTCGGACTCTTTTGTTGACTATGATGATTCCATTTCTTCTAAGGAATTCTTGACTACTGTAGTAGATATAATGATTATCTGAGTTAAATTCACCCATTCCAGTCCATTTTAGTTCACTGATTCCTAAAATGTCGATGTTCACTTCAGAAGGCATTGATTAAATAAATTACAGTGCATACATACTCTAATATTATGTAGTTATTCACACGATACTATAGAAGTGGGTTCTAAGTATTGCTGATATGTTTTTGTACTACTTTCCTGTGAGTGAAAGTCGCTCAGTCGTGTCCGAATTCTCCAGGCCAGAATAGTGGAGTGGGTAGCCTTTCCCTTTTCCAGGGGATCTTCACACCAGGGATCAAACGCAGGTCTTCAGCATTGCAGGTGGATTCTTTACCGGCTGAACCACAAGGGAAGCTGCATAACAAATGACCACAACCTTAGCTGCTCAAACAACATTGACCTATTATCTGGAGGCTTTGCAATTCAGGAGACTGGGAGGGACTGACTGGGAACTGGGGACTGACTGGAGCCCAAGGTCTCACACAGCTGACATTAAGGCGTGGAACAGGGGTGAGAGGTCAGCTAGGGCTCCTGTGCTAGTCCTTGATTCTAGTTCTTTGAGGTGGTGCTGGGAGGCAGGGAGTAGGGGTATCTATTTCCTGTTGGCTGGCATCTGGGGGTTGCTCTCAGCCTCTACTACCTTCTAGTACTCCTTGTCATGGGACTTTGTTTATGCCCAAAGCCATCATTAAAGAATCTCCCTGACATCCAATCCTCTCTCCTACTTTGCATTTTCCATCATCAGGAAATGCCCGGTCTCTTTAAAGAGACAGTGGGTTTGACTTAGCTTGCATAATCTCCCTGTGGAGGGCAACTGATTAGTTTTATTTTTTTTGTTTGTTTGTTTGGTTTTTTTGTGGACCATAGTGAAGTTGCTCAGTCGTGTCCAACTCTTTGCGACCCCATGGACTGTAGCCTACCAGGCTTCTCCCTCCATGGGATTCTCCAGGCAAGAGTACTGGAGCCAGTTGCCATTTCCTTCTTTGTTACAATATTGCTTCTATTTTGTGTTTTGGTTTTTTCCGCTGCAAGGCATAAGGGATAGCTCCCCAACCACAGGTCAAACCGCCACCCCCTGCATCTGAAGGCAAAGTCTTAACCACTGGACCACCAGGGAATTCCTATGGGCAACTGCTTTAGGGATTTAATCACTTTTGCAAATTCTCTTCATAGCATTGCCTGGATAAGTGTTTAAATTGGAAGAATGTAAAACGAGAGGTGGGAAATCTTGAGGTAGAATGTTGCCTATCATAATTGTCAAAAGAGCAGTTACCTCCCCCTCCCCCACCAAAAAAAGTGTAGAGTGTTTCTACCTTTGGTGGCAGTCACAAACACAAAACAGAATAAAAATCAGCCACAATAAAACAGTGAGTCCAAAGCAGAGCTAAGGAATCACAGTAAAAAATCCACACTCTCTGTGCTACTTTGGGAAGTTTCTATGCCTGTTTCCTCATCTGGAAAGTGATGAGAACCATAGTACCTACCATCTAGGACTGGGGGAATGTCCAGGAGTATGCTGAGTATTTAGAACGTTGCCAAGCTCAAGGTCTGCAACCACTGCTAGGATGATTATATTTGCCTGTTAAGTCTGGAAAAACCTGAAACAGTATTAATAGCGCTGCTCTCAGATAGTGGGATGCTGTGAGATTTTAAAAGCCTGTTTATCTCTATGGCTATATAATAAAACTTGGTCATGTAATAAAGATAAGTTGACAACCTGAAAGAATAACTATGGGCCTCTGCAAGCAACAAGTTGTTACTGGATGTAGTTGGAACATCTTCCTCTTAGTAAAGCTCCAGTGTGCCCAGAATTGGACCTGTGTCTCTTGCATAATTAGAAATAGGAAGCCATATAGCTGTCAGACTCACTGTCTCCTTCAGCACTGATGAGGATCTTTAGGGTGAGCATCCTCCTGCTGAAAAGTTATGAAGAGTCTGCTCAGCCATCAGAACAGCAGTGGGAATCAAAGGCCTGCTTTCTTGCCCGAAGCTAAAAGGGAAAAGCACTTAGTCCTGGTTGACTTCCTCCTGTTCATTAAACAACACACTAGAAGGAACTAGTTACTTTCAGACTAACAGCTTTTTTTTTTTTTGGTCAGTTTCAAGGGCTGTCAGTGAAAGCCAGGAAAAGGAAACATAAGCAGCACACTTAAACCACAGTTCTACATGTATCTTTTTTTTCTTTTAATGAAGATTTCTCACTTTCCTTCCCTCTCCATCTCTCTCTCTCATACACTCGCACACACGCACACACCATGTTTGTAGTTCTCAGTACTAAGGAGTGGAATGAAGATGCAAAGATGGAAAACTCTGGGGACTTCCCTGGCTATCCAGTGGTTAAGACTACACTCCTCCACTGCAGGGGGTGTGGGTTTGATTCCTGATTGGAGAACTAAGATCCCACATGTCAGGGTGCAGCCAAGGGCGCGGGGCAGCGGGGAGGGGG
>SJYT01050408.1:525197-589335 GCA_006410635.1 Cephalophus harveyi | reverse complement strand
AGAAGAGCAGGGGTGGGGGGGGGGTGGGAGTGGAGGGGAGATGGGAGAGTGGGGGATGGGGGAGAGATGTGTTGACTTTTTTTCTAAGTCACAGAGCCATTTTTAAAGCCAACATGCCCACAGTGCCCTCCCTTGAAAATGCTATCACTTTTATGCAGGGTAGATAATAAAGTTTCATTTTCTCTCCCCCAGAGCTAGGAACTAGAGAAATAGTCTGAACAAACACTATGATAAAAAAACAAACAAACACATACACAAATTTTGCATTATGTATATTATGTTAGAAGCATCTGGAGAAAACTCCTATGAGACGCCAAGTTCTACCTCCTTCTACCTCATAATTATTTCTACATTATTCAATAATAACACAGTTGTCTTCATACCCTTTTATATTACCTACCTGGGAAAATCATAAAAGACTTCATCAAAATGAACGAATTAACTATGATACTGTTTACAGCTTTTCTCATTTTACAAATGGGTAAACGAAAGCCATGAAAGGATAAAGTAATGGTCCCCCAAAGATATGTCAGAATATCTTACCTCATGGAACAGGTGTATTCCAGGAAAACTGAGAGCTTCAGCCTAGCAGAGCCTACTGTGGCAGCACTGACTTTCACTAAAAATATCAGAAACGCATTCTCAAGAGAATAAAATCTCACAACAGAGCAAATTCAGTGATTTTACTTAATTTAACAGTTGTCTATTGATATCTGTTGTCTGGTGCCGGACAAGTGAAGGTGAACACTTCACCCTGATCACAAAACATAATGAGGTCAGTAGAGAAGAGACAGAGAGCATTAGGGGCGGGGAGGTAGAGAACAATCCCAGATGAGTCATTGGGGACCTTCATACATGCAGCCATCTGTGAAAAGGAGCCTCTGAAATGGATTAAATGGCAGCCGTGAAAAAGAATATTTTTGGTCACCTGAGGTCACCATTTTATTCAGGGTGGCAATATACCCAGCTAACAGACTGCATTTCCTAGCTGTCTGGGATGGACAATGTGGTCATGCACACAGTAAGATTAAGTCATAAAGGCTGTGTGAAATTCCAGGAGGAGCCCTTAAAATGAAATGCAGCATTATATCCTTCCTTCCTGCTGACCTGGAATGTGAATGTGATGGCTGGAGCTCCAGCAATCATATTACACCTAGAAACTATCTTAAGAATAAAGGCCAGACATTATGATGCTGGAGTAGAAAGAAAAAATTCTCTGTCCTTGGTGACTATGGAGCCAAGATATAAACTTCAACTTCTTCTAATGACAGGAATACAGATTGAGCTCACAAAGAAATTGAAATGCACCTACAACCACTGTGGTAAACTGGGAAGCTCAGGTCCCATCTCTTAAACAAGGAGGCCACTTGACTGAGGGCTTAAATGCCCCAGTGCTTCCTTAACCACACCAAAAGAGAAAAAGTAAAAGTGTTAGTGGCTTAGTTGTGTCCCACTCTTTGCAACTCCATGACTGTAGCCCACCAGGTTCTTCTGTCCATGGAATCCTCCAGGTAAGAATACTGGAGTGGGTAGCCAGTCATTCACTTCTCCAGATCTTCCCCACCCAGGGATGGAACCCGGGTATCCAGCACTGCAGGCAGATTCTTTCCATCTGAGCCAATCAAACCAAAACCTAAGCTCTAGATGCCTCAAGCTTACAGAACTGAAACCTAAGGATAACCAATCACAGAGAGCCAACTAAGCTTTCAGCAACAAGAGAAGACTCTACACATGGACATCACCAGATGGTCAACACTGAAATCATACTGATTATATTCTTTGCAGCCAAAGATGGAAAAGCTCTATACAGTCAGCAGAACAAGACTGGGAGACTTAAATTGAAGAAAGTAGGGAAAACCACTAGACCATTCAGGTATGACCTAAATCAAATCCCTTACAATTATACAGTGGAAGTGACAAATAGACTCAAGGGATTAGATCTGATAGAGTGTCTGAAGAACTATGGACAGAGGTTTGTGACATTGTACAGGAGGCAATGATCAAGACCACCCCCATGAAAAAGAAATGCAAAAAGGCAAAATGGTTGTCTGAGGAGGTCTTACAAATAGCTGAGAAAAGAAGACACAAAAGGTAAAGAGGAAAAGAAAAGATATACCCATTTGATTTCAGAGTTCCAAAGAATAACAGAGAGAGATAAGAAAGCCTTCCTCAGTGATCAATGCAAATAGAGGAAAACAACAGAATGGGAAAGACTAGAGATCTCTTCAAGAAAATTAGAGATACCAAGGGAACTTTTCATGCAAAGATGGGCACAATAAAGGACAGAAATGGTATGGACTTAACAGAAGCAGAAGATATTAAGAAGAGGTGGCAAGAGTACACAGAAGTATACAAAAAAGATCTTTATGACCCAGATAATCATGATGGTGTAATCACTAATCTAGAGCCAGACATCCTGGAATGTGAAGTCAAATGGGCCTTAGGAAGCATCACTATGAACAAAGCTAGTGGAGGTGAAGTAATTCCAGCTGAGCTATTTCAAATCCTAAAAGATGATGCTATGAAAGTGCTGCACTCAATCTGCCAGCAAATTTGGAAAACTCAGCAGTGGCCACATGACTGAAAAAGTTCAGTTTTCATTCCAATCCCAAAGAAAGGCAATGCCAAAGAATGCTCAAACTACCACACAATTGCACTCATCTCACACGCTAGTAAAGTAATGCTCAAAATTCTTCCAAGCCAGGCTTCAACAGTATGTGAACTGTGAACTTCCAGATGTTCAAGCTGGATTTAGAAAAGGCAGAGGAACCAGAGATCAAATTGCCAACATCCGTTTGATCATCTGAAAAAGCGAGAGTTCCAGAAAAACATCTCTTTCTGCTTTATTGACTATGCCAAAGGCTTTGACTGTGTGTATCACAACAAACTGTGGAAAATTCTGAAAGAGATGGGAATACCGGACCACCTGACCTGCCTCTTGAGAAATCTGTATGCAGGTCAAGAAGCAACAGTCAGAATTGGACATGGAACAACAGACTGGCTCCAAATTGGGAAAGGAGTACGTCAAGGTTTCATATTGTCATCCTGCTTATTTAACTTATATGCAGAGTACATCATGAGAAACACTGGGCTGGATGAAGCACAAGCTGAAATCAAGATTGCCAGGAGAAATATCAATAACCTCGGATATACAGATGACACTACCCTTTGGCAGAAAGCAAAGAAGAACTAAAGATCCTCTTGATGAAAGTGAAAGAGGAGAGTGGAAAAGTTGGCTTCAAACTCAACATTCAGAAAACGAAGATTATGGCATCTGGTCCCATCACTTCATAACAAATAGATGGGGTAACAATGCAAACAGTGAGAGACTTTATTTTGGGGGGCTCCAAAATCACTGCAGATGGTGACTGCAGCCATGAAATTAAAAGATGCTTGCTTCTTGGAAAAAAAGTTATGACCAACTTAGACAGCATATTAAAAAGCAGAGACATTATTTTGCCAACAAAGGTCCATCTAGTCAAAGCTGTGGTTTTTCCATTAGTTATGTATGGATGTGAGTGTTGGACTATAAAGAAAGCTGTGTGTCGAAGAATTGATGTTTTTGAACTGTAGTGTTGGAAAAGACTCAAGAGTCTCTTGGACAGCAAGGAGATCCAACCAGTCCAGCCTAAAGGCAATCAGTCCTGAATATTCTTTGGAAGGACTGATGCTGAAGCTGAAACTCCAGTACTTTGGCCACCTGATTCAAAGAACTGACTCATTTGAAAAGACCCTGATGCTGGGAAAGATTGAAGGCAGTAGGAGAAGGGGATGACAGAGAATGAGATGGTTATGGCATCACTGACCCAATGGACATGATTTTGAGTAAACTCCAGGAGTTGGTGATGGACAAGGAGGCCTCATGTGCTGCAGTCCATGGGGTTGCAAATAGTCGGACGCGACTGAGCAACTGAAGTGAACTGAACTGAACTGAACTGAAGTTCCTTACTTTGCTTCTGCCTTTTAATTATAATAGCCTCACCCCTGCTCCTTTCTGTGGAGCGCTCCTGGCCACTTCTGGTTCGGTACTGCCCAATGGGAATGAATTTTTGCTTAAACTTAAAATTATGCCTTCAGTCAGTTCAGTTCAGTCGCTCAGTCGTGTCCGACTCTTTGCAACCCCATGAATCGCAGCACACCAAGCCTCCCTGTTCATCACCAACTCCCAGAGTTCTCTCAGACTCACGTCCATCGAGTTGGTGATGCCATCCAGCCATCTCATCCTCGGTCGTCCCCTTCTCCTCCTGCCCCCAATCCCTCCCAGCATCAGAGTCTTTTCCAATGAGTCAACTCTTCGCATGAGGTGGCCAAAGTACTGGAGTTTCAGCTTTAGCATCATTCCTTCCAAAGAAATCCCAGGGTTGATCTCCTTCAGAATGGACTGGTTGGATCTCCTTGCAGTCCAAGGGACTCTCAAGAGTCTTCTCCAACACCACACTTCAAAAGCATCAATTCTTCGGCGATCAGCCTTCTTCACAGTCCAACTCTCACATCCATACATGACCACAGGAAAAACCATAGCCTTGACTAGACGGACCTTAGTCGGCAAAGTAATGTCTCTGCTTTTGAAAATGCTATCTAGGTTGGACATAACTTTTCTTCCAAGGAGTAAGCGTCTTCTAATTTCATGGCTGCAGTCACCATCAGCAGTGATTTTGGAGCCCAAAAAAATAAAGTCTGGCACTGTTTCCACTGTTTCCCCATCTATTTCCCATGAAGTGATGGGACCAGATGCCATGATCTTCGTTTTCTGAATGTTGAGCTTTAAGCCAACTTTTTCACTCTCCTCTTTCACTTTCATCAAGAGGCCTTTTAGCTCCTCTTCACTTTCTGCCATAAGGGTGGTGTAAGATACTAGAAATCCCTCATAGTGGTGCCCATGGGAGTGGACATCAGGTCAACCTGATCCCCTTGGGAGTCCACTTGTGGCCTCTAGTTCCTGTAGGAGGGACTTGGTCATCACCCCTCGTGCCAGCCGCCGTGGAAAGGGACTCGCAACCCTTGGTCCCCAGGGGAGCAATGGGCAGCCACCCTGGTTTCTCTGAGTGTGTGTGTGTGTGGTGGGGAACCTGCGGCTAACCCTGGTCCCTGTGGGAGGGGATTGTGGCCACGCAGCCCTCCTTGTCTAAGCGGGAAGGGACCTGTTATCATCTCAGGTTACAGGCCACAGGGATGCCGACCTATGGTCTCTCTGGGACCACCAGAGGAGCCTCTTCTGGTTCCCATGGAGGGGACCCGCGGATGCCCCGGTGCTGGTCCCATGGGAGGGACCTCGCGGATCACCCCCCACCTTCCCGGGCACGCGTCCCACTCGCTGCCCCGCACGCCCCGGAGCCCCGGCGCCGGAACCGGCGAGCGCGGGCGCGGCCTGGGGAGCGGCGGGCGGACTGACTCAGCCCGGCCGCCCGCCGCCCGGGTCCGCGTCCCCGCCCCCGCCCCGGGCCGGGCCTCAGCGGGCGGTGGATGGCCGGGCGGCGGCGGCGGCATGCGGCTCCTGTTCCTGGCGGTGCTTCGGCGGCACACGGGCAACGCAGTCACCGCCCAGCGCGTCCGGTAGGTGCGGCGGCGCCCGGGGCCTCGGCGAGGGCACCGGGAGCGGGCGGGGAGGGGGTCGGCCTGGCTTCCCCGACCGAACCGCTCGCCCAAACGGACCCGCCGGCGGGCGCGGGGCCCGGGGAGCGCGGGGCTGCGAGGCGCGCGCCGGCTCTGCTCAGGCGCGGGGGCCCGGGCCCTAGCCTGCGCTCCGATTCTAATGAGCCCCCCGGGGCCGCTCGGCGGGGGGTCCCACTGATACCCGGCACCGGGGTGGCCCCGCGAGGCAGCGCGGCGGAGGCTTCTCGGCGCGCATCTCGCCGGGGCCGCCTTCAGGGATGCCCCTATTGATTGGGAGTGCCTTAGGTTTGGGGAGACAGCAACGAAACCCCAAGTCGGGGCTTCCGGACGCCACATTTCAGTGGGGACGCTAGAGAAAGAATAAAAGCATATGGGCCCATGTATACAATGATACCTATAGACCCGTATAGACAGACACAGGCCAGGGGCCGCGTGTGCGCGTGTGCTGTTTCAGGCAGGATGCTCAAGGAGGCCTCCCTGTTGGAGTGACATCTGCGCAGAATCCTGGGTGCCAGGAGCGTTCCTTGAAGCCGGGCGGCCTGGCGGGCTGTGGGGGGAGGGCGGGGGGCTAACCAGGATTTCCAGGCAGAAGGCGCAGGAAAAGTACAAACCAGTGTTCCTGCATCCTGCCATCCTAAGTACCTTCTCTTGGACTTCCCTGGTGGTCTAGTGGTTAAGAATCCACCCTGCAATGCTGCAGATGGAGGTTCGACCCCTGGTGGGGAAACTGAGATTCCACAAGCGCTGTCACATGGTCAACATACCCACCTTACCCACACACACTAAGAAACAAACTAGTCTTCTCTCTTCCTTACCTACCCCTCTCCCTGCCTGGTGATTTTCTTAACATTTATCTTTTAATGCAGTTGCCGTTTTCTTGTTTTCTAGATTTACCCCTCTACTTTTTCTGTTCTCCCTGCTGGAAGGTAAAAGTCCTCAGGGCAAGGAGGGAACTGATTAGTGCCTGAAGCTCAGTTCAGTTCAGTTCAGTCGCTCAGTCATGTCTGACTCTTTGCAACCCCATGGACTGCAACACACAAGACTTCCCTGTCCATCTCCAACTCCCAGTCGGTGATGCCATCCAACCATCTCATCCTCTGTCGTCCCCTTCTCCTCCTTCCTTCAATCTTTCCCAGAATCAAGGTCTTTTCCAATGAGCTGGCTCTTCACATCAGGTGGCCAAAGTATGGGAGCTTCAGCATCAGTCCTTCCAATGAATATTCAGGACTGATAACTTTAGACTGGACTGGTCTGATCTCCTTGTTGAAGTTTCATAGCAGCCTTTTTTTTTTTTTTTAGGCAGAGTGACTTGCTTCATTGTAATTTCTCAATTGACTTCCCCTCTGTGAACCTGCTTCCGTCATGAGAATGAGTGATGGGGCCTCACCTACCACTTCCTGTCCCCGCTTTCTCCTTTGAATATGTTAGTTCTCCTGAAGTGCATCAGTGAGAATGGCCCACCAGATACATCAGTGTTCTGAAGTTTACGGTTTTTCCGACTAGAATTTTCACCATACAGGTTTAAGATAGTGACCCTGCCATCACTCGTTTGGAAGGCAGCTGTGCTTGCCGCTATTTTTATTTATTTTTCCCATGCTGTGCCACATATGGGATCTCACTTCCCCGACTAGGGATCAAACCTGTGCCCCCTGCAGTGAAAGTTTGGAGTCTTAAGCCTTGGACCACTGTGGAAGTCCCAGTCATCACTCATTTGCACACAAGTAGCCAGGAGGCACACAGTGGTCTTCCCCCTCATGGAGCACATTCCCTGAGGGGAAGAGAGATTTGGGGATATTAACCAGAAATAAAGGAGGTGATTGAGGCTGTGGGTTCAGAGAAGGGCTCTCTCAGGAGGTGACATTCAGATAAAGACCTCAGTGACAGAAGGAGGCAGTCTCTTGGGGATCTGGAAGGGTGGATGGCCCCAACATCCACCTTTGTTAATAGCTCAACAAAGGTCCTGGGAACAGAACAGGCTCTTGAGAAACAGAAAGCCATACTCCCTGGACTGTGGTGAGGAAAGGAGGTCAGAGAGAGTGGCCAGCGCAGCAGAGCCTGCGCCCATAGCTTATGCTTTGGAAACTAGAGAAAGCATCCATTATTTAACACTCCACTCCTTAACGCTAGCCACACGTGTGTGCAGGCTAAGTCGCTTCAGTCACGACCAACTCTTTGCAGCCCCATGGAGTATAGCCCACCAGGCTCCTCTGTCCATGGGATTCTCCAGGCAAGGATACTGAAGTGTGTAGCCATGCCCTCCTCCAGGGGATCTTCCCGACCCAGGGATCAACCCATGTCTCTTATGTCTCCTGCATTGGCAGGCGGGTTATTTACCACTAGCAGCACCTGGGAAGCCCCTCAAGGGGCACACATCAAGCCAAATCGCCCAAAGACCCTCACCCACCAAAGGGCTTCCAAGGGCACCGGACAGGCACTGCCACAGACATTTAGCAAGGGTGCAGGGCCCTTTAGTTACTATGTTCTTTTTTTTCCTGGTTGTATAGGATGCAAAATATTGTTCTCTGCTTTGGTCTGTCTCTCTCATCAGATCCAGGCTTTGGCCTCCCCTTCACTCACTCAGGAAGATTGCTGGGGATGGGAGTAGAAAAGGGGAAAAGCATAAGTTGCTGGAAGATATCTTTCGTCTTGTGAAAGCCTGGGTTCCTTGAGGAAATGATGCTGTGTATCCTGAAGGGGAGGGGAAGGTTTCCTTGGCAACAAACTTCCCTGGGAGCCAATTACCGGAAAGCAGTGAGAGCCAGAGGTTCAGACTTTCTCTGAGGGATACTCCTGTGATCCTCCAATGACCCTGGGCCATGGGGGAGGGAGCCCCCCCCAAATGAATAAGATTGGGGTTCCGAACCATCAGTCTACCTGGGCAAGCTGAGTTAGATAAGACTGAGCTTACAAAAAGGTGAAATGGGTCTGCTCTTGCACACTCAAGCTTGTAGTTGCGAATGAACACCCAATATATAAACAGCGATGCTGACTTGCTATGGGCACATCCACATGGGACAGGACAATATATAGGGCACCCTGGGAAGCCATCCTGGGCTAGACTTAGGCTGGTTCAGATCTCCTGCCTTCACTTACCAGCTTCCCTGCTTAAGATCTCTAAGATCTAGGTCAAGTTACATAATCACAGCTCAAACCTGCCACATAGGCTTATTATTAGGGTCAAATGTGAGTGTTTTGAAACAGGGCTTGGTACTTAGTACACACTCAGTAAACATGGGCTGGTCATGAGAATATGTACCTTAGTTGGCAAAGCAGGGAAGGGTCAGTGTGAAGTGGGTGGTGTCTCGGGTTGAGGGGCGAGCAGGTGGAATGTTGGTAAAAGCGTATCCCTTTTGAACCAAATTGTACAAACCAAGCAGTATAGAATATTCTAGGTCAGTGATTTTTTTTTTTTTTTGGCTACATCTTGAGTGATGCAGGATCTTAGTTCCCTGACCAGGGATTGAACTGGTGATCCCTGCAGTGGTTAAGCTTGGAGTCTTGACCACTGGACTGCCAGGGAAGTCCCATAGGTCAGTGCTTCTTGATAGGAGCAGAGGCCAAGAAAATGTGTGAAGGAGGAGGGAGTGATTTTGCCCCCAGAGAACATGGAACAGTACCTCGAGGCATCTTTGGTTGTCGCAGCTCCTGGCATCCTGTGAGTAGAGGCCAGGGATGAGGCTTCAGTTATTCGTTTATTTTTGGCTGTGCTGTGTCTTCATTCCTTCGAGGGCTTCTACTCTTTGGTTCCAGTGTACCGGCTTCTCATTGCCGAGTTTTCTGATGTTGTGGAGCAGGGGCTTTAGGGTATGTGGGCTTCAGTAGTTGCAGCTCATGGGCTCTAGAGCATAGGCTAGTAGTTGTTCAAGGGTTAGATACCCCACGGCATGTGGAATCTTCCCAGACCAGGGCTCGAACCCGTGTCCCCTGCATTGACAGGCAGATTCTTATACACTGGACCACCAGGGAAGTCTTGTTTGCAGAATTTTAAATACCCTAATCAAGGCCTGCTCTCTGGGATTGTCTCCTAAGCCCTATGAATGTGGGAAAGCTGCATCAGAGGTTTGTTCACCAGCATGCAGTGTGTCATAAAGAAGAGAACTGTTCAGGGTACGTGGTTTGCTGCACGGTTGTGCGGGCCTTTGTGTGGAGGAGAATCAGGGAGCCCTGCCCACCCAGCAGCCCCGCTGTCTGCATCTCCCTTTGGTCAGTGTCCCCACTGTGTCACCTGGCTCAGCTAGAAGCCAGGGCCAGTGAGGGGATCCATGTTTCCCTCCTCTCACTTCTAATCCCCTGAGGCTGTCAACAATTTCCAGCAGAACCCCCAAATCCTGAGGATCCTCTGAGCCAGGCGAATGGGTTCAGGTCAGTTCCTCACAGTAAAGGTGGAAATTTAAATTGCACAAGGGAAAAAAAAAAGTCATACCATTCTCTTTGGGACAAAATAACGGGAGATCAGTGTCAAAGGACACCTCCCGTTAGGCTAAAATCAATAGCAGGGTCAAGTAGTAGGTCAGAGATCCTCTACCTCTAAACTCAAAGATGTTTGCTCTCTGGCCATTTCCAGGGAAAGGTGCTGACCCCTGCTCTAAATCAGACCATCAGAGACTTGATAGATTATTACGTTCCATAACTAGAGTTTTGTCTGCAGTCTGTAGCCACGCGTTCCGGGGAACAAACTCACTCAGAAGGACAGTGCAGAAAGTGGAGTGCAGTTTATTACAGCGGCGGGCCCAAGGCAGTTTACTACTCCTGTTAGCCTAGGACCCTGACCAGTTTTTGTGAAAGCTTTATATACCCTAAGTGTACTTGCTCAAACCCACCTCCCCAAATTCCTTGAAACTAGTCTGGACAAGGGAAAAGAGAGATATGATCAAAGTTAACCCATGATTCATGTGTCACAAGACTAGGTAAACAGTGGACATTTATCAATAGGCCTGTGGTCACATCGTGATAAACATAATGGAATTTATCACTTTGTTCTGTTACAGAGATAATTAGCATATTCTTTTAGGCAACGGAGAGTCCAAGTCCAAGTCCTGAGGCTCTTTTATCTGAGGGGGTCTGGTTTTCCATTGGTATGCCATTTCTACAGACACCGGGCACACAGTTCAGAGTCCATTGGGAGGGTGACCATGCATGTAGCCTAATTTTGGCAGCCTGGCCTGAGATGGAGTCCAGCTCTGTCTGTTTCCTCCTTCAGTGTGGCTAAAGATTTAAGGATGTAAACGACAAATTGGCACTTGCCAAGAGCGCTGCCAGCGACTGAACAAGGGCACTTGCCATCTGCCTCTGTGGAGATTGAACCCTGTGCTGCTTTAGCTCTTGACCTTCAACATCCCCTGAGGGAGTTCAGGGGGGAGTGAGGCACTGTGTGCTCCAGGGAATCTGGTGGGACAGGTCTTTAGATAGTTGGATCTTTTCAGGAACAGATTTTGTGATCCCAATCCTTTTTGTTTGTTTTGTTTAGTTGCCCAGTTGTATCTGACTCTTTGCAACCCCATGGACTGTGGCACGCCAGGCCTCTCTGTCCCTCACCATCTCCCTAAGTTTGCCCAAGTTCATGCCCATTGCATTGGTAATACCAGCCAGCCATCTCATCCTCTGATGCCCTCTTCTCCTTCTGCCCTCAATCTTTTCAAGCATCAGGGACTTATAATGAGTCAGCTGTTCCCATCAGCTGACCAAAATACTGGCATTTCAGCTTCAGCATCAGTCCCTCCAATGAGTATTTGGGGTTGATTTTCTTTAGGATTGACTGGTTTGATCTCCTTGCTGTCCAAGGGACTCTCAGGAGTCTTCTCCAGCACCACAGTTTGAAGGCATCAATTCTTCAGCACTCTGCCTTTTTTACGGTCCCGCTCTCACAACCATAAGTGACCACTGGGAAGGGTATAGCCTTGAGTATACGGACGTTTGTCAGCAGAGTAATGTCTCTGCTTTTCAGCACACTGCCTAGGTTTGTCATAGCTTTCCTGCCAGGAAGCAAATGTCTTCTGATTTCATGGCTGCAGTCACCATCTGCAGTGATTTTAGAGCCCAAGAAGAGGAAATATGTCACTCAGTTCAGTCGCTCAGTCGTGTCCGACTCTTTGCGACCCCATGAATTGCAGCACGCCAGGCCTCCCTGTCCATCACCATCTCCCGGAGTTCACTCAGACTCACATCCATCGAGTCAGTGATGTATACAGCCATTTCATCCTCTGTTGTCCCCTTCTCCTCCTGCCCCCAATCCCTCACAGCATCAGAATCTTTTCCAGTGAGTCAACTCTTCACATGAGGTGGCCAAAGTACTGGAGTTTCAGCTTTAGCATCATTCCTTCCAAAGAAATCCCAGGGCTGATCTCATTCAAAATGGACTGGTTGGATCTCCTTGCAGTCCAAGGGACTCTCAAGAGTCTTCTCCAACACCACAGTTCAAAAGCATCAATTCTTCGGTGCTCAGCCTTCTTCACAGTCCAACTCTCACATCCATACATGACCACTGGAAAAACCATAGCCTTGACTAGATGGACCTTAGTCGGCAAAGTAATGTCTCTGCTCTTGAATATACTATCTAGGTTGGTCATAACTTTTCTTCCAAGGAGTAAGCGTCTTTTAATTTCATGGCTGCAGTCACCATCTGCCGTGATTTTGGAGCCCCCAAAAATAAAGTCTGACACTGTTTCCACTGTTTCCCCATCTATTTCCCATGAAGTAATGGGACCGGATGCCATGATCTTCATTTTTTGAATGTTGAGCTTTAAGCCAACTTTTTCCCTTTCCTCTTTCACTTTCATCAAGATGCTTTTTTGTTTCTCTTTACTTTCTGCCATACGGGTGGTGTCATCTGCATATCTGAGGTTATTGGTATTTCTCCCGGCAATCTTGATTCCAACTTGTGTTTTTTCTAGTCCAGCGTTTCTCACGATGTACTCTGCATATAAGTTAAATAAGCAGGGTGACAATATACAGCCTTGTCGTACTCCTTTTCCTATTTGGAACCAGTCTGTTGTTCCATGTCCAGTTCTAACTGTTACGTCCTGACCTGCATACAGATTTCTCAAGAAGCAGGTCAGATGGTCTGGTATTCCCATCTCTTTCAGAATTTTCCACAGTTCGTTGTGATCCACACAGTCAAAGGCTTTGGCATAGTCAATAAAGCAGAAATAGATGTTTTTCTGGAACTCTCTTGCTTTTTCCATGATCCGGCGGATGTTGGCAATTGGATCTCTGGTTCCTCTGCCTTTTCTGAAACCAGCTTGAACATCTGGAAGTTCACGGTTCACGTATTGCTGAAGCCTGGCTTGGAGAATTTTGAGCATTACTTTACTAGCATGTGAGATGCGAGCAATTGTGTGGTAGTTTGAGCATTCTTTGGCATTGCCTTTCTTTGGGATTGGAATGAAAACTGAACTCTTCCAGTCCTGTGGCCACTGCTGAGTTTTCCAAATTTGCTGGCATTTTGAGTGCAGCACTTTCACAGCATCATCTTTCAGGATTTGAAACAGCTCAACTGGAATTCCATCCCCTCCACTAGCTTTGTTCGTAGTGATGCTTTCTAAGGCCCACTTGACTTCACATTCCAGGATGTCTAGCTCTAGATGAGTGATCACATCATCATGATTATCTGGGTCATGAATGCTTCATGGTATTGAGCTCCGCCTTCACCAAAACCTTATATGTTAATCTTTCCCCACTGCCTCTTTGGAGTAGTCTCTCAGAGCTATCTGAGGTGTTGCCTCTCGGGCTGCAGTCCTCATTTTGCCCCAAATAAAACTGAACTCACAACTCTCAAACTGTGCATCTTTTTAGTAGGAAAGGAAATGCAAGAAAAGAGATGGAAAAAAAGGAATTTCCCTGGTGGTCCAGTGGTCAGGGCTCAGCACTTTCACTGCTGAGGGCCCTGGTTCAATTCCTGGTTGGGGAATTAAGATCCCACAAGCTACCTATTTTGGCCAAAAAAAAAAAAAAAAAAAAAAAAAAAAGAGAGAAGGAGAACAAGAGATGGAAAACAAGAAAAGGTGGTAAAAGATTGAGGCTTACTGGGTCCACAGTTCTGGGACTTCCCTGGGGGTTCAGTAGACGCTACACTTCTAATGCAGAGGGCATAGGTTCAATTTAATTTTTAATTTTTTGATGGGGCCAAAAAATTAAAAACAAAAAACCAGAATCACAAGGCAGAGTAGGGAGTTCTCAAAGTTAGTGCTTGGACTAACTTTTGGAGTTCGGGCTCTAACACCAGAGTGAATGCAGTGTCCCTCTGTTGAGAGAGCCAGACTTTGTACAGGAGTGTGTGGCTGTGTGTTCTCTTTTTCCCCCATCTGAAACACAGGGTGAAGTGATTTTATTTGATGGGAAGTAGTTTAGATAACAGAAGCAAACAGAAGACTTTGTGGAAATGCACTGGAGGGGAAAAAAAAAAAGGAGGAAAGCAAATATCATCGCATCTAGTACAGCCCTGACCCTACTGCCCAGGGACCCTCTGCTGGTATAAGTCTCAATTCTGCTGTAACCACCTGCTGGGGGTTTGGCTCTGCAGAAGAGCTCAAAGACACTGTTCTATGTATCCCTTGACATGGAACCAGGACCCTGTCCCAAGGCTGCAGTATTGTTTCTTGACTGCTCTTCCCTTTTCTCCGCAACCCCTCCCTTCCCTGATGAACAACTGTTTGAACCTGCTCTTTGGAACTCAGGGAAGGTCACCGAGGCTGTAGGAAGCCTATTTCTTGTAAAGGTTTCCACACCCAGCAGCCCCACAGGGTCCTGCCCAGTTTCAGAAACTGCAGGTGTACATTAAGTCAGTGGGAAGAGGCTCTTTCATGTTTCCCCCTGATAAAATCATAGTTGCTTATTGTTTTCATTCAGCAAATATTTATTATTGAGCATCTCCAGGGCCACAGCACTGGGAAGGCTGTGGAATGTGAGCCCTGCAGAAGCCAGCCTCTGCTCAGCCAAAGAATTTTTAGCTCAATGCTATGCCCTGTCATTTGAAAGAAGGTTTCAGCATTCTAGCACGAACGTACAATCACACAGATTGTTTAATTACAATATGATCAATGTTAGGAAGACCTGCCTGGTGGTAAGAGTGTGTTCCACCTGCCAATGCAGGAGACAAAAGAGACGTGGGTTTGAACCCTGGGTTGGAAAGATCCCCCGGAGTAGGAAATGGCAACCTGATCCATTATTCTTGCCTGGAACATTCCACGGGCAGAGGAGCCTGGCAGGCTACAGTCCATGGGGTTACAAAGGTTGGACGTGACTGAGTGTGCTCACACACACACACACACACACACACACACGAGTGTGTTCAAAGGACAGACCTATTTCTAGAGGGTCTGGGAGGCTCCCCAGAGAAATAGCTTTTCCTTTCTCATGCAGTTTTTTTAATTGAGATATAATTCACATGCCATAAAATTCACCCTTTAAAAGCATCCAATTCAGTGGTTTTTAGTATATTCATAAAGTCACACAACCATCACCACTATCTCATTTCAGAACATTTTTAGCCATCTCAAAAGGCATTAGCTGTCGTCCCCCACTCCACCCACCAGTGCATCTCCCCAAGCTCCAGGCAGCCAATAATCTTTCTGTCCCCATGGATTTGCCTCTTCTGGACATCT
Source organism: Cephalophus harveyi (assembly GCA_006410635.1). Lineage (NCBI taxonomy): Eukaryota > Metazoa > Chordata > Mammalia > Artiodactyla > Bovidae > Cephalophus > Cephalophus harveyi. The sequence continues at coordinate 574,123 of SJYT01050408.1, read as the reverse complement.
CATATAAATGAAATCATACTCTATATGGTCCTTTCTGAAGACTCTGCAGAATGCATCAGTACTTAATTCTTTTATAGTGGAATAATATATTCCATTTATGGACATATCACATTTTGCTTGTCCATCCATCAGCTGAAGGACATTTGAGTTGTTTGTACTTACTGCTACTGCTGCTACTGCTAAGTCGCTTCAGTCATGTCCGCTCTGTGCGACCCCATAGACGGCAGCTCACCAGGCTCCCCGTCCCTGGGATTCTCCAGGCAAGAACACTGGAGTGGGTTGCCATTTCCTTCTCCAATGCATGAAAGTGAAAAGTGAAAGTGAAGTCGTGTCCGACTCTTCACGACCCCATGGATTGCAGCCTACCGGGCTCCTCCGCCCATGGGATTTTCCAGGCAAGAATACTGGAGTGGGGTGCCATTGCCTTCTCCTGTGAATAGGGCTGCTGTGAATGTTTGCATATGAGAAAAAACTTTATCTATTTATTTTTTATTATTTATTTACTTTGGCCACACTGCATAGCACGTGGAATCTTAGTTCCTCAACCAGGGATGGAACCCACTCCCCATGCATTGGAAGTATGGAACCTTAACCACTGGGTCACCAGAAAAATCCCAAGAGAAATAACTTTTTAAGCTAGAACTTAAAACCTGTGGGTTAACTGGGTGAAGAGGGAGAAAGGTTGGGAACAGCATTTCTGGCTAAGGGACCAGCCTGTGGGGATGCCCTAAGACAGGAAGCAGCTTGTGGAGTTGAGAAGTGGAGGCATCTGAAGAGTTAGCAAGAGAGGGCAGCTGCCAGGTGAAGGTTCTGGATTGAATGCTAGCTAGATTTTGGAGTGAGGGACCGAGGTGGCTGACATAGGAACAAAGGGAGAGTACAGTCTTGAAAATGACTTGGAAGGACCTGGGATGATGTAGCAGAGGAGAGAGATGATGTAAGAGATGTGAAAAATTGAATATTTCCTGCCATATCAGTAGACAAGTACGTCACAGTCATTGGCGATTGCAGCCGCCACTGATGGTGAGCGGGTGAGCCCTGAGGAAACTCAGGAAGGAAAGAATACCTGCCATCTATTAATCGCAGACATCAGACTGCAGCCTGAGGAATCTCAGGATGTGAAAACCCAGGATACTGGCCCCAGATAGCTGAGGTGCATCCCAAAGGAATGATTTCAGCAAGCCCAGACTCTTGCATCTTCCCAATACACAGAAAAGTCCTCAATTCCTTACCTTGAGAAATCTGGTTTTCTTTTTGTTGTTGTTGCTGTAATTTTCCTTTTTAAAAACTTTTTATTTTGTGTTGGAGTATAGCTGATTAACAAGCAATGTTGTGATAGTTTCAGGTGAATAGTGAAGGGACTCAGCCTTACGTATCCATGTATCCATTCTCCCCTGAACTCCCTTCTCATCCAGGCTGCCACATAACATTGAGCAGGTTCCCTGTGCTATACAATAAGTCCTTGTTGACTATTCATTTACAATATAACAGTGTGTATAAGTCAGTCTCAAACTTTGAAACTATCCTTTCCCTTCATCCATCCTCTTGGCAACCTGTAAGTTTGTTCTCCATGTCTGTGAGGAGGACTCTTGCTTTATCACTAAATTATCCTTTCTTATTTTATTTTCTATTTTTGGGAGTTTGTTTTTCTTTTTAAAATTTTTCTTTATTACTTTTTTGTTTTGAGCAATTGATGGTTGCTTCTATTCTGTTTCTATGTTCCCTCCCTTCCCTAATTAGTAACTGCTTGAGTCTGCTCTTTGGAACTCAGGGAAGGTCTAGGAAACTAAAGCCTTTTTCTACAAACAAGAAATAGGGGGCAGGGAAGGGCTTTGTGACCCTCTGAGGTCAGAGTACTGTTGCTGTGGAAGCGATGAAGGGCCTTGGGGAAACATCACCTCTGTGATTAGAGACCCTGATAGTTTATGAGAAGCTAGACAGGATTTTAGATCAAGAACAAGAAAGGCTCTAATCCGATGGTCTATAATAGTAGCAGAGATTTGCAGCCTCATGTCACTGAAAACCCAACCCTAATCGCCTGGACAAGGAAAGGGATTTAGCTGCTTATCCTATAAAAAGTCTGAAGGTAGGGCAGACTGCAGGCATGATATTGCTTTTAAGATGGTATGGATGGGAGTCAGTTTCTCTCTGCATCTTGGATCCACTTCTCATTCTTGTCAGGTTTTCTTTGCTGGCACCTCTCAACTCTGTATCTATTCAATTCAAGCCCAGCAAGAAACAGAACTCTCTCTGGTGGCTCAGACGGTAAAGCGTCTGTCTGCAATGTAGGAGACCTGGGTTTGATCCCTGGGTTGGGAAGATCCCCTGGAGAAGGAAATGGCAGCACACTCCAGTATTCTTGCCTGGAAAATCCCATGGACGGTGGAGCCTGGTAGGCTATCATCCGTGGGATCTGCAAAGAGTCAGACACAATTGAGTGACTTCACTTTCACTTTCAGCAAGAAACACAAGTCTGAGTCCCTGAAAGTGCAGTCCCAAGTCTCAAAGTGCCTGCCTCAGGCTGGTTGTATGCATAGGTGGCGTGCTCTGACTGGATCCAGGAGTTGAGTGCTTCACACTGAAATGAGGGATGCAGATGTTCAAGGAAGAGGGGAAGTGAAAATGGATGTTATCGAAGTGTCGACAAAAAAGATGTGCAACGTGAGAGTTGCAAGCTAAGTTTTATTTGGGGTAAAATGCGGGCTGCAGCCTGGGGACAGCACCTCTGATAGCTCTGAGAGACTGCTCCAAAGAGGCAAGGGGAAGAAGGAAGGTCAATAGGGGAGTTCAATGCAATTGAACGCTTACTTTACACAAGGTTTTCTGCTACTCATGAGAAGCCGATGTTACTATGAAGGGATTTAGTGCTTTCCTAGATATGAAGAGATACAAAGTTTGGGATCATGAAATCAGTTCCTGGAAATATCTAACTATCTAAAGACCTGTCCCACCAGATTCCCTGGAACACAGAGTGTCTCATTCCACCCTGGATTCCCTCAGCCGGTATTGAAGATCGATAGCTACAGCAGCACCGGGTTCAATCTCTGCAGAAGCAGATGGCAAACGCCCTTGTTCTTGTTTGGTGGTGGTGGTGGTGGTTTAGTTGCTAAGTCGTGTCTGACTCTTGCGATCCCGTAGACTGTAGCCTGTCAGGCTCCTCTGTCTGTGGGATTCTCCAGGCAAGAATACTGGAGTGGGTTGCCATTTCCTTCTCCAGGGGATCTTCCTGACCCAGGAATCGAATCTGGGTCTCCTGCATTGCAGGCAGATGATTTACCAACTGAGCTGTGTAGAAACTGGCAAATCCTCTTGGCAAGTGCCAATTTGTAGTTGACAGAGGTGACACAGTTCAGAGTGAAAGCTTTACTGATACTTATCAGTAAAGGAAAGAGGAAAAGCAGACCTCTGAACTTGTGAAGTTTTAGTTCAGTTCAGTTGAGTCACTCAGTTGTGTCTGACTCTTTCTGACCCCATGGACTGCAGCAAACTAGGCTTCTCTGCCCATCACCATCCCCCAGAGCTTGCGCAAACTCATGTCCATAGAGTCAGTGATGCCATCCAACCATCTCATCCTCTGTCTCCCCTTCTCTTCCTGCCTTCAATCTTTCCCAGCATCAGGCTCTTTTCCAATGAGTCAGTTCTTCACATCAGGTAGGCAAAGTATTAGAGTTTCATGAATATTCAGGATTGATTCCCTTTAGGATTGACTGGTTTGATCTCCTTGTAGTCCAAGGGACTCTCAAGAGTCTTCTCCAACACCACAGTTCAAAAGCATCAATTTTTGAAGGTTTAAGGGAAAAATAAATGTTGTAGGTATCTCTTGACTTCCTACTTTTGCATTCTAATCCCCTATGATGCAAAGGACATCTTTTTTTGGTGTTAATTCTAGAAGGTCTTGTAGGTCTTCATAGAACCAATCAACTTCAGCTTTTTCAGCATTTGTGGTTGGGGCATTGACTTGGATTACTGTGTTGTTGAATGGTTTGTTTAGAAATGAACAGAGATTGTTCTGTCATTTTTGAGATTGCACCCAAGTACTGCATTTTGGACTCTCTTGTTGACTGAGGGCTACTCCATTTCTTCTAAGCGATTCTTGCCCATAATAGTAGACATAATGGTCATCTGAATTAAATTTGCCTATTTCTATCCATTTTAGTTCACTGATCCTTAAAGTGTCAATGTTCACTCTTGCATTTCCTGCTTGATCATGTCCAGTTTACCTTGATTCATGGACCTGACATTCCAGGTTCCTATGCAGTATTGCTCTTTATAGCATCAGACTTTACTTTCATCATCAGACACATCCACAACTGAATGTCGTTTCCACTTTGGCACAACCACTTTACTCTTTTTGGAGCTATTCATGATTGCCCTCCACTCTTCCCCAGTAGCATACTGGACACCTTCCACACTTGGGGGCTTATCTTCTGGTGTCATATCTTTTTGCCTTTTCATACTGTTCATGGGGTTCTTTCAGTAAGAATACTGGAGCGATTTGCCATTCCCTCATCCAGTGGACCATATTTTGTCAGAACTCTTCACTGTGACCCATCCACCTTGGGTGGCCCTGCATGGCATGGCTCACAGCTTCATTGTTATGCAACCCCCTTCTCCACGACAAGGCAGTGATCCATGAAGGGGGTCTAGAGCTGAAGAGGATGTAATCCCATGTGTTTAGACATAAAGGGAGCCACGTGTGTCATTTAAAACATTCTAGTAGTCACTTTAAACAAAGCAGAAACAGATCAAATTAATTTTAATAATACCGTCTTATGAACCCAGTATATCCAAATATCATTTCAACATGTCGTCAATACAAAAATTATGACTGAGCTGTATTTATTTGGTTGCACCGGGTCTTAGTTGTGGCATGCAAGATCTTTAGCTGTGGCATGCGAGCTCTTAGCTGTAGCATGTGGGATCTAGTTCTGTGACCAGGGATCGAACCCAGGCCCCCTGCATTGGGAGTGCAGTCTTAGCCGCTGGACCACCAGGGAAGTCCCTGTATGTAATTTAACACTCAGCACATCTTTTTTCAACTTGTCACATTTCCAGTGCTCAGTTGCCTTTGTTATTAGACAACGTAGGACTCACCCTGCAGATGGGACCTGTCTCTTCCATTTGTTGTAGGACCCCTCATTTCTTGTTGCCTCCCCTTCTCCCCAAGTTCATTGACTTCATCAGTCTGAGCTTGGCAGTCGTTTGGGTTCAGGAGACCTGATCTAGATGCTTTACCTGTTTTGTGACTGTATGTTTGCATTCTTTTAAAAAGAGTGACTTCCTAACAGTAATCTCTTGAATACAAGAATCCACTAGAATCACATTAAAAAATAGATTCACTTTACAGTTTGCAGAACTCACCAAAGGAGATAATATGCAAGGTAACACCATGTCCCACAAATGTGCTGTTATTATCTCACTGCATTTATGGAGAGGCGAGAGGGGCAGTGTTCTCTCCAGTTTATTTTCCTGAGCTAGAGCTCATGGGTTCATGTGGGCATTGCCTTGACAGGTCTTCATCTTGCTGAGCTTCGTCATGGTTTCAAGATGAGCATGGTTTCTCTTATCTGAACTTCCTTTCTTAAAAAAGTTTTTATTTACTTAATTATTTTTGGCTGCATTGGGTCTTTGTTGCTGCACACGGGATTTCTCTAATTGCAGTGAGCAGGGGCTATTCTCCATGGTGGTGCACGGGCTTCTCATTGTGGTGGCTTCTCTTGTTGCAGAGCTAGGGGTCTAGGGTGCAGGCTCAGTAGCTGTGGCTTGTGCCTCAGTAGTTGTGGCACACAGGTTTAGCTGCGCCGAGGCATGTGGGATCTTCCCAGACCAGGGATAGAACCCATGTCCCCTTCGTTGGCAGGTAGACCGTCAGCCACTGGACCACCTGGGAAGTCCCATGTCTCAAAACTTCTTGAAATATTATCAGAGTGCGACATCTTACACTTCACCACAGGTGACTTCACCCCACCAGTGATGTGACATTCTTTGCCCCCAGGTGAACCGTAGTTGAGCCAGGTTGACATCATGAGACATTAATGTCAACACCAGGTTGACATTAGGTGCAATGTTCTATGAGAATCAGTGGGCCCAGCCAGCTGCTCACACTTAAAGGCCCACAAAGTGAGATGGCCTTAAGGAATAGATTCCTGTTTCCTATCTCAGGATCATGCAGGGGCTTGTGGCTATGGAATGGGATGCAGTTCGTGTTGCCTGCCCTGTATCAGTTTTTCTAGTTTTTTTTTTTTAATGGAGACATCATAGTTTATCAAAATCCACATAGGATAAACACACAAATGATTAAGCTCTGTTTGTGCACTCAGTTAAATAGGATGGCTTTCAGCCGGGTGGAAGCAGATAGAGTCCTACTGAATCTTTGAATCTTGAGTCAGGGATGTGCAAGGAGGTTCAGTCAATTTCTAGAACATGCTCAAAGTCTCTTAATTTGTTGGAGATGCCTTTGTTTTCAAAAAAAGCCTTTGTTAAGCCAAATAAGCCAGAGTTCCTGGGACATAATAGGTGCTTGGGGAATTTATTAGTTGAATCAAGTTATCACTCATGACAAGTGAAAAGTGAAAGTTTCTCAGTCCTGTCTGACTCTTTGCGACCCCATGGACTATACAGTCCATGGAATTCTCCAGGCCAGAATACTGGAGTGGGTAGCTGTTTCCTTCTCCAGGGGATCTTCCCAACCCAGGGATCGAACCCAGGTCTCCCACACTACAGGCAGATTCTTTACCAGCTGAGCCACCAGGGAAGCCTGAGAATAATGGAGTGGGTAGCCTATCCCTTCTCCAGTGGATCTTCCTGACCCAGGAATTGAACTGGGGTCTCCTGCATTGCAGGCAGATTCTTTACCTGCTGGGCTACTGGGAAAGCCCAGTGATGCTGAAAGGTCAGCCTCTGTGTACTGGTGCCAGATCTGTTGCAAGAAGGGGGATCCCTTCTAGGGCCTGAGAGTGGGCTCTTGTCTAACACGTGACAATGAATCGTTGGAGGAAATACACATGCTGACAAAGCAAGAGACTTTATTGGGAAGGGGACTTGGATGGAGAGCAGTAGGGTAAGAGAACCCAGGAGAACTGCTCTGCCACGTGATTTGCAGGCTGAGTTTTACGGTAATGAGGTTAGTTTCCAGGTTATCTCTGGACAATAATTCTGACTCACCGTCCTTCCTGGTGGTGGTTGCATGGCTCAGCCAAGATAGATCCCAGTGAGAAGGATTCTGGGAGTTCGTCTCCTCTTTCCTTTGGACTTTTCCTGAATTATTCTGGTTGATGCTAACTTGTTAGTTCTACATTCCTTTCGAGGACCTCCTGTTTAACACAACTCATGCAAGTGGTTACTATGGTGCCTGGCCAGGGCAGATGGTTTCAGTCAGCGGTTCCCCTAACAAATCAAATCTCGGAGACAGAGTTTTGGGTGAAGTAGAAAAGAATAGCTTTATTGCTTTCCCAGACAAAAGGGAGCCCTTGAAACTGTGTGTCCCAACCCTGGAGAATTTGGTGAGGATTTTTATAGCAATGGTCCAAGGGTAGTGTTGCTGATAGGATTAGGGTGTGTGCATGGCCTGTACTCAGCTAATCTCAAACCAGAATAGGATTAGGGTGTGTGCATGGCCTGTACTCAGCTAATCTCAAACTTTGACCGGAAGCAAACAGTTGCTTCTTGACTGTTCCTCTCTTGCCTCTTAACCCCTTCCTTCTCTGATTAGCGACTGTTTGAATCTGCCTTTTGGAACTCAGTGGAGGTCACGGAAATTGAACAGAAAGGCTCCTGTGCCCTGGAGCCCCACAGGGTCCTGCTTGGTTTCAGAAGGAACAAGGGCAAAGCAATTTAAAAGTGTTATTTCGTTAAGATCTTATGGAAAAGCCAGAAAGAACTTTTTGGCCATCCTGATACAAATCAGCAGGAAACAAGGCTCAAGTCTTGGTCCGTAGAGAATTAAGATTAAAAAAAAAAAAGACTATTTTAAAATATTTGTGAGATCATAAAGCTAGTGTTGAAATGCCATTTGAAAATGTGTTTAATAGACAAAGAACAAGGCATTGTGTGTACCCCGTCACCCAATCTAGTGTGCCCTGCCCTATAGATTCTGCATCAGCCAGAAATCTCTCAGGTATAAATTTCCTAAGTAGAATTCAAACTGTTTCCTTTCCATTTTCCAACACCTTTGTTTTTGGCTTCTCATTTTAGAGTTTTAAAGATGGAATAGCAGTCATTTCACAGTTATGCTCTGAAGTTCGTTGTGTCCTTATTTTTGCATGATGTGTATTTTTAGGCTGAAGTGGGCAGAAAACTAGATAGCCTGCAGGCTTCTTTCCTGGTTCTGCTTAATAGTTGCCATCATCATTTCCAAAGGAGTTGAGGGGGTTAGGTGGTGGTGGTCGGGGGGTGGGGGTGAGGGGCAGTGACAGTGGTCAGTCAGCATTAACAGCAGAAATGATAAGATAAAGATACTCAATATGTTCTAAAAGCAGAAGCCAACTCAAGTCTCCAGACCTTAGTTTTTCTTTCTTGGCAAGGTGATAGCTGCAGCCTTGTCCATTTAATTTACAACACAAACGAGAAAACAGAGAGAGAAAAAATTTATCATTCACATAGCAGTATCGGTGATGACTCTCACCATATTTCCCAAAGTGGAGGCGGGCTTGAAGATTTGAATCTATTGTATCTTCTGAAGACCTGAGTTCTCCTGAGGCTCCCACTGTGTAAGGAAGTTGGTCATTTTATGATCATTTGGATTGAATGTTCTAGATCCTTATTCTTCTATGTTTACTCTTATTATTTCATACAATATTGCCCCTCAGTTCCACCCAGCTAACTCCTCTGATGTTCAGCTGAAGAATAACCATCTTTATTATCTCTGGAATTAGGGGGGAAATAGCTGTGTTAGGTTTGAACTTTGTACTCCAGTACCTTCTGGATGATTTAAGAACTTTTCAAGAGTAATTTTAAGTGTCCTTGATTGCCACCAATGTGCTGATTTTGTGTTTTTCTCTTTGTTCTTTTTCGATTTTGTTTTTGGAGTATAGTTGATTTACAGTGTTGTGTTCATTTCAGGTGTACAGCAAAGTGATTCAGTCATAGCTATATATTCTTTTTTCAGATTCTTTTCCCTTACAGATTATTACAAGATGTTGAGTACAGAGTCCCCTGTGCTATAGTAGGTCTTTGTTGGTTTTCATTTCTGTAATGGGAGCTCTAAGTATGATGTGACTTGCTCATATGCCTGCAGCCCAGAGGGATGGTGGTAGCGATAGTCTTGGAGCACAATGGAAATAGTGAGGGGACAGCTGCTTTAGGAGCAGAGGCTGTCAAATTTCACTGATGGGAGCTGGTGTTGGGGAATGTTGGGGCCATGTCAGGGGACTCAGAGGCATGATGCATTGGACATCCTCCAGATGGAAGGGCAGGACTGGAGCTAAGGATGGCAAGAGTGGGATGCCCTTGGCCTTGCAGGGGAAGTGGGATATGAAGGGTGCTGTGTGCTAGGCTAGGGCGCTTGGACTTGGTCCCAGAGACACATCCAGCCATCACTGCTTGCTTTATCCAGTAAGCAAGACAGATGTATGCCCCATTCTTGCAGAGTTGACAACTGAGCTGGCTACTCTTAGCCATTTGAGGGTTTTAATCAAGGGAGAGGCCAAGTTGGATTGTCTGTACATTCACATGGTACACACACACCTCAAGCAATTACAATAAGTTCCACTTATGAACATTGCAGATTTTAAAAAATGCAGAATGTGTATTCGCATATCTAACCATATAAGTTAGTCCTGTGTCATTGCCACATGTCATACATTGTCACACGTGTGCATTGTCTACAAGTTGGTTATGCTTCTGTATACTTTACTGTGTAGTACTGTATAGAGGCTGGAGAAGGAAATGGCAACCCACTCCAGTATTCTTGCCTGGAGAATCCCATGGATGGTGGGCTACAGTCCACGGGGTCGCAAAGAGTCAGACATGACTGAGCGACTTCACTTCACTTCACTTCTTCACTGTATAGAGGACAGGTATCTTTATTTCAAGCCCAGGATATCTGGAAGCAAGCGCAAAAGTAGCAGTCATATAACTGTTACTGCTGTACTTTTCAAGGTTCTGTACTGTAGTGTTAAAAATGTTTTCTTTATTTTTTTGTGTTTGTTTCCTTTTTATGTATTATTTGTGTGAAAAGTATTATAAACCTATTACAGTACAGTAATATACAGCTGATAGTATTAGCTGGGTACTCAGGCTAACTTTGTTGGACTTACCAATAAACTGGACTCATGAACGTGCTCTCAGAATGGAACTCATATGTGTGTTAGGGACTTACTATATTAAAAATCATATATGCACCTGGTCAAAGTATCTAGCCATGCAAAAGGGTCTAGCCATGCAAAAAAGCTCTGGTCCCTGGTTCTCTTTAGACAGAATCATTGTTACTTATTTCTTCTAAATCTTTCTACAGCTATTCTATGCACACATGCTATATATACACAGGGTTCTTCACTTTGCTCTCTTTTCATTAACAGTGTGTATTGAATTCATTCTAAATAACATCACAGTGATCTGCAGTTTCTTCATAGAATCAGGGCTTGATGGCCTCGTATGCACTGTAATATAACTGGTCCCCTCCTGTTGCACACTGAGGACGGTTTAAGGTTTTTTGCTACCTCAGTGCTTACTCTTGGATGCATGTGTTGCACTCATACCCTAGTGTGCTTTTAGAATCAATTCTGAGAAGGGAAGTTATTTGATCACAGAGTTTGTGCATTTTAAATCTACTAGTGGCTGCTACTTTGCCCACAGAAGATCTTCTGCCTGTCTCCCCAGTATCAGTTCAGTTCAGTTCAGTTGCTCAGTCGTGTCCGACTCTTTGCGACCCCATGAATCGCAGCACGCCAGACCTCCCTGTCCATCACCAACTCCCGGAGTTCACTCAGACTCACGTCCATCGAGTCAGTGATGCCATCCAGCCATCTCATCCTCTGTCGTCCCCTTCTCTTCCTGCCCCCAATCCCTCCCAGCATCAGAGTCTTTTCCAATGAGTCAACTCTTCGCATGAGGTGGCCAAAGTACTGGAGTTTCAGCTTCAGCATCATTCCAATTTTCTGAATGTTGAGCTCTAAGCCAACTTTTTCACTCTCCTCTTTCACTTTCATCAAGAGGCTTTTTAGTTCCTCTTCACTTTCTGCCATAAGGGTGGTGTCATCTGCATATCTGAGGTTATTGATATTTCTCCCAGCAATCTTGATTCCAGCTTGTGTTTCTTCCAGTCCAGCATTTCTCATGATGTACTCTGCATATAAGTTAAACAAGCAGGGTGACAAGATACAGCCTTGACGTACTCCTTTTCCTATTTGGAACCAGTCTGTTGTTCCATGTCCAGTTCTAACTGTTGCTTCCTGATCTGCATATAGGTTTCTCAAGAGGCAGGTCAGGTGGTCTGGTATTCCCATCTCTTTCAGAATTGTCCACAGTTTCTTGTGATCCACACAGTCAAAGGCTTTGGCATAGTCATTAAAGCAGAAATAGATGTTTTTCCCCTGTATAGTAGTGTTTATTTCTTGAAGCCTATGGCAGACTTTCCAAATAGTTACATTGAAAAGATGATCACATTAAAAAGTTGATCACGCTTTCGTGTATGGAAAAACCCAATTGTATTTTGAGGGGTATCGACTGTAATTTTATACTGATCTCTATTTGGGTTTACTGAACTTCCCTGGTGGCACAGATGATAAAGAATCTGCCTGCAATGCAGGGAACCTGGGTTTGATCCCCGGGTCGGGAAGATTCCCTGGAGAATGGAATGGCAACCCACTCTAGTATTCTTGCCTGGAGAATCCATGGACAGAGGAGCCTGGTGGGCTACAGTCCATGGGGTCACAGAGTCAGACACAACTGAAGCGACTCACGTTTACTCTTTCTTTCCTGCTACCCTTGGTCCCAGCCCTGGTCCCAGTCCCAATTCTGGTGTTTGAGGCTGATGGATGCATGTCTTTTAGGTGGGTTGCTTCTAGAGGACAATTCAGAAGATATGTATTATTAACTTTTGGTTTAATGAATCTTTTGATTGTTTTAAAATTTTGCCCACAGCAGCAACCTGTTCCATTTTAATTTTTTGTTTTCCTATCTTTTCTCTCTGTTTATTTTTTTGATAAAGGGACCATCTAGAAGCTGCAGGTCATGTGTGTATTCTGAAAGATGCCTTTGACTTTGAAAGTCCATCTGAAATCTCAAGCTTCATCAAGGCAGAGAACTTGGAGGCAGCTGTGGCTCTGCATTTGTATAGAGGAGGCAGGCTTTTGCAAGGTAAGCCCCTCTCTTCAGGGTGAAACACTAGCGGCCACGAAAGCCACCAGTGCCTATAACGTCAACTTGAAACATAGATGAAACAGTTTATCTCATTTATCCGGCTCCAAAATGGAAGGAACACAATCATCTTTTCGGTTTGTTCTTAACAGAGTGATTTTCTAAAATGATGTAACTATGCCAGTTGAGATTGGATGTATATCAAAGCTGTTTTTACTACATTAAGATTCTTATCGTGAATGTTTTTGATGTGTTTTTCTTCACTCAAAGTCGAATGTTCAAAAGTTTAAAATGGGACTCTTTCACAAAATGTAGAAGTGAGCACATAGAGAGTTTATTCAATTGATTTATTAATGAGGGAACTACTAAGATGCTAAAGCCAGTTTAAAGAGCATTTGGGGAACTGAGACTTGAGTAGGTAATTTAGTAAAGAATATTAAGATAAGGACTTCCCCGGTGGTCCAGTCGTTAATGCAGAGGGCATAGGTTCAATCCCTGGTATTGAAGATCCAGGAAGATCCCACACACCTTGGGGCAACTAAGCCTGTATCCCACAACTACTGTGCTCGCGTGCTGCAATCACTGAAGCCTGTGCACCCTGGAGCCCATGCCTCACAGCAGGAGAGCGACTGCTGTGAGAAGCCTGTGCACTCCAACAAAGAGTAGGCCGCTACTTGCGGCAGCTAGAGAAAAGGCTGCACTTGGCAAGGAAGACCCAGTGCAGCCAAAAATAAATAAATAATAAAATTTTTTAAAAAGATATTAGGATGGTGTTGGCTGTAGAACTGGTGAATGTCTAGCAGGGCAATCAGCTGTAAGCTTCGGGGCTGAGCTCGCTGTCTGCACAGCAGCTTCCCACTCGCTGTGTGTTCTGTACGTGGTAGTGTGTGTATGTCATTGCTACTCTCCCAGTTAGTCCAACACCCGCCCCCCTCGCCGTTACCCACCCCATGTCCACATGTCTCGTCTCTATGTCTGCATCTCTGTTCCTGCCCTGGAAAGAGGTTCATCTGTACCATTTTTCCAGATTCCACATATGTAAGTTGATACAGCCACTGTGGGGAATAGTATGGGGGCTCCTAAAAAAACCAAAAATAGAGCTATTATATGACCCAGCAATCCCATTACTGGGCATATACTCTGAGAAAACCATAATTCAAAAGGCCACATTCCCCAGTGTTCATGGCAACTCTGTTTACAATAGCCATGACAAGGGAACAACCTAATGTCTGGCGACAGATGCAGAATGAAGATGTGGCACATATGTACAATGGAATATTACTCAGTCATAGCAAGGAATGAAATTGAGTCATTTGTAGTGATGAGGATGGACCTAGAGTCTGTCATACAAAGTGAAGTAAGTCAGAAAGAGAAAAACAAATATTGCGTATTGACACACGTATGTGGAATCTAGAAAAAAAATCCTGATATTTTTCTTGAGTGCTTGTTAACTTACAGTGCTCTCCCAAAGTTCCCTAGGTGTCCCTCTCTATCTATAATTCCCCACTGGGAACTCTACAACTACCTATATAACTATCTGAGTCTATTCCTAATTACAACTTCACAGAGTAAGAACTTTTAATTAATAGTAAATAGTGAAGTCACACTACAGTCTTAGAAAACGAATCCACAGGGAACCTTTAAGCACTGCCTTCTTGGACCTTGAAAGGATGTGCATGCAATCATTCTCTCGGCTTTATCTACAATTTTTGGATATTTCTTCTTTTCCCTTCCAAGCTCGGCTTGACTTCATCGAGAGCCCAGTGGCTACCGAGTGGAGGCAAGAGAGATAATTTTGTTGTTGAGCCACAAGTGGCTTTTTCCAAACATGCATTAAATGACATGGCAGCGGCAGCTTTTCAGGAGATAGTATGTCACTTGAGGCCCCACGCACGTTATCTGTAGTAATCATCATACAGGGGTAACACTTCACTCAGCAAAATGTATCAACCTCTGAAATTTTCAGACAGTTCATTGCTAAAGGTGACTTCCTGTTTCCCCGTACTGTATCAAACCTTATTAATCTTCTAGCTCTCTTTCCCGCTGCTGCACCATAGGAAGTGGGACCCTCTTTTCCCATGTAGATATCACTCAATGGTGCAGCGGTAAAGAATCTGCCTGCCAAAGCAGGAGATGCAGGAGACAAAGGTTCAATCCCTGGTCTGGGAAGATCCCCTGGAGAAGGAAATGGCAACCCACTCCAGCATTCTTGCCTGGGAAATCCCAGGAACAGCAGAGCCTGGCAGGCTACAGTCCGTGGGGTTGCAAAGAGTCAAACATGACTGAGCGTGCACACATACATGTGGTATATTTAAGCACATAAGTTAGTGATCTTTCCAAATCAGTGCTTATGCTGACCATTTGTCACTCCCAATCGTCTGCTGTGAAAAAAACCCTCATGGTTTCCTGAACCTGGCTTCTTAAAGCCACCTGATGTCCGTTCCTTGCTATATTCAAGCCTAAAGCCTATTCTCAATAAGAAACAAAGGGAAAGATTTGTCAAAACCATGATTTCTCCTTCCTGTGTAACATATTCACAGATTCTGGAAATTATGGATGGACATCTTTCGGGGCCATTATTTTAACTGCCACAGACCTTTCTCTGGTCCCCAGTGGTTCATGTCCATCCCATGTGCTAAAATCTGAACATCCCCCAAAGTCTAAGCCCCTGGCAGAAGTTAAATCATCTCTACATGGCATGCTTTTCCACATCTGGCTGTATGTATTTTTGGAAAAGGTCACACCTGTCAATAGTAAGAAAGGCAAGTAATATAAAATGTTATAGAGAGAAAAAGTAAGTTTCTCTACCATCCCAGATTTGTGATCTTCTGGGTTCCTTTCTTTTTGCCTGCCACACCAAGCAGTTTGTGGGATATTAGTTCCCTGACCAGGGATCGAACCCGTGCCCCTGGCAGTGAAAGCATGAGTCCTAATCACTGGGCCACCAGGGAAGTACCCTGGATTCTTTCCATAGAGGCAATAGCAGCTAGGTTCTTAGGCTTATCTTTTCACAGATATTCTTTGTACAGAGAATTGTATGTTGATCATTTTACTACACACATTGTGTTCATCAAAATGCTCTTGATTTTTTTTTTTTACTTAAATTCCTTTTTAAAGTTTTCGTTTGAATTTTTTACTTACCGCCTTTCTGTACCTCCTGTGTATTGTCAGAGTGCTTAATATCTAAAGGCTGTGAAGTGAGAGGCACTTCACCAGAAAGAAAAAAGATAAAATCTGCTCCTTTTCATGACAAAAGACTTCTAAGGTAAATACCAGGAAAGATCACTACCTTTTGGCTGCAATGTTGAATCTCTGTAGCAATGGTTTGTTTGAGAAACCCCAGTATGAACTCCAATTAGATCTGGTCTGTTTAGCGGTTTGCTTTTGCTCTTTTGAAATTTTTATTGACCTTTGGAAGTCCTTCTGGGAAGCCCTATTTGATGAACACGTTGTTTAACTTGATCTGTGCATGCTCCATCGGAGAAGGCGATGGCACCCCACTCCAGTACTCTTGCCTGGAAAGTCCCGTGAACAGAGGAGCCTGGTGGGCTGCAGTCCATGGGGTCGCGAAAAGTCGGACATGACTGAGCGACTTCACTTTCACTTTTCACTTTTATGCGTTGGAGAAGGCAATGGCAATCCACTCCAGTGTTCTTGCCTGGAGAATCCCAGGGACGGGGGAGCCTGGTGGGCTGCCGTCCATGGGGTTGCACAGAGTCGGACATGACTGAAGCGACTTAGCAGCAGCAGTGCATGCTCCGTGCCTTTTGAGGTTACCAAGGTAGGAAATGTGCCATCAGGTTAGGGCTCATCGTTCAGAATAAATATGCCCCCGGTGGGGGCAGGGAGTGGAATCTTTTTGTGCTTAACATTCGCAGCATCTCAGATATTTTTGGTTCCCATACATTTGTGCCCTCCGTGATTTATCATACTGCATGTTCCTGGAAGATACAGTCTAAGTCTTTTTCCTTTCCTTCCTGGTTCCTCGCCATCATGGTGATTGATATCATGCACAGCAGGTCTACATTTGAAGCCATCTTTTTCCGTCATAAACACCAGCAGTTCCAGATGAACCCATTTCCCAGGGACAATACATTTGGCTTTATTTATTAATTTTAATTTTTAATTGGAGGATAATTGGTTTACAGTGTTGTGTTAGTGTCTGCGGTACAACAATGTGAGTTAGCTGTTTAATATATGTATACAGATATCCTCTCTGCGTTGACCTCACTCCCACCTCCCCCATCCCAGCCCTCTAGGTCATCACAGAGCAGCAAGCTGAGCTCCCTGCGATCAGCAGCAGGCTCCCACTAGCTGTCTGTTTCACACCTGGTAGTGTACATATGGCAATGCTACTCTCTCAGTTCACCCCATCCTCCCCTTCCTGGTTATGTCCATGTGTTCATTCTCTGCATACACTTGTGTCTCTGTTCTTGCCTTGCAAATAGCGTCATCAGTACCATATTTCCAGCTTCCAAACATGTGAGTTAATATTGCTGTTGTTTAGGCACTAAGTCATGTCTGACTCTTTTGTGACCCTCATGGATTGTAGCCCATCAAACTCCTCTGTCCATGGGATTTCCCAGGCAATAATACTGGAATGGATTACCATTTCCTCCTCCAGGGATTCTTTCCAATCCAGGGATCAAACCTGCATCTCCTGCATTAGCAGACAGATACTTTACTACTGAGCTACCAGGGAAACCTCACGCATTGACAGACAATATTTTTTTTTTTTCTCACTGACTTTACTCTGTATGACACACTCTGAGTTCATCCACATCACTACAATTGACTCAATTTCATTACTTTTTGTGGCTGAGTAATATTCCATTATATATATGTATATATATATCACAACTTTAAAAATTAACTTATTTATTTTAATTGGAGGCTAATTACTTTACATTATTGTGGTGGTTTTTGCCAAACACTGACATGAATCAGCCACAGGTGTACATGTGTCCCCCCATCCTGAAACCCCCTCTCACCTCCCTCCCCATCCCATCCCTCTGGGTTGTCCCAGTGCACCAGCTTTGAGTACCCTGTGTCAAACATTGAACTTGGACTGGCCATCTGTTTCACATATAGTAATATACATGTTTCAATGCTATTTTCTCTAATCATCCCACCCTTGGCTTCTCCCACAGAGTCCAAAAGTCTGTTCTTTACATCTGTCTCTTTTGTTGTCTTGCACATAAGGTCATCGTTACCATCTTTCTAAATTCCATATATATGTGTTAATATACTATATTGGTGTTTTTCTTTCTCACTTCACTTTGTATAATAGGCTCCAGTTTCATCCACCTCAATAGAACTGACTCAACTGTGTTCTTTTTAATAGCTGAGTAATATTCCACTGTGTATATGTGCCACAACTTTTCATCTGTTGATGGACATCTAGGTTGCTTCCATGTCCTAGCTATTGTAAACGGTGCTGTGATGAACATTGGGGTACATGTGTCCCTTTCAATTCTGGTTTCCTCAGTGATATCACAACTTCTTTATCCATGCATCTATCAGTGGATACGTAGGTTCCTTTCATGTCCTAAGTATTGTAAATAGTGCTGCAGTGAACATTGGGGTACATGTGTCTTTTTGAATTATGATTATACTTGACTTTGATAGATGGAGGCTAACAACATTTTTTGCATGTTAAAATTTAAAGCGTATTGATTTAAAATGGCCTTGCCTCACATGAGTAACCCCATGTCATGTTCACAATGGTGATACCTATTCTATTCAGGGGAGTTAGATGTAATTGAACAAACAGCATGACATAGTCCATATGTTTTGGGAACTTTGGTTTTTTATATCAGTGCTTGGGGATAATTAGTGAGAGGGTGTTTTAAAGGTAAACTGTGCTTTGTTAAGTATCCTAATTTTGCAGGTAATGGAATTCCTTTTGGAATCATCTTTGGTGGAACTGATTTAAATGAAGATGTTAACCAGGGAGATAAAAACAAAGTGATGGGAAAAGTCCTTGAAGAAGCCAGGTAATACTTAAGAGAATTTCATAGGAGTTAAGTGTTTAACCCTTTTGGATAAAATTCATTAACATAAAACGATGGAGTAAACCAGTAGTTTGGGAGTTTTTTATATCTTACCCTAAAAAAACAATTTCTTTCTTTCTTTCATTTTTTCATTCAGCCGGCACATGTTTACTTTAGCAGGAATAGTCATTGTAAACAAGTTACTGGTCTTGAGCAATTCTTTGACTACGGTTAATATTGGATGAATGTTCTTAAAATGTTTGTTGCGGTGGGAGAGATAGAATTATTGCTAAGAGTGAATAAGGGTAAGCTCGAGCTTTATTAGCTCACAATTTAGGGTCAACTTTGCATCGGGTTTGCCCAAGTAGAATGTTTTCATTTTTCCAGTTTTATTGAGATATAATTGACATACAGAACTGTATCCATTTAAGGTGGTGGTTTCTTGCTAAGTCCTGTCTGACTCTTGTGACCCCATGGACCTTAACCTGCCAGGCTCTTCTATCCATGGGATTTCCCAGGCAAGAATACTAGAGTGGGTTGTCATTTTCTTCTCCCAAGGATCTTCCCAACCCAGGAACTGAACTCAGCTTTCCTGCATTGCAGGCAACTTCTTTACTGACTGAGCTATCAGGGGTGAATGGTATAATGATTTGATTTGAAATGATTATCACAGCAAATTTAGTGAACATCCATTATCTCCTATAGCTACAAATTTAATTAAATAGAAAAGAGATTTTTTTTCCTTGTGGTGAGATTTACTTAAATGTGTAAGATATGCTCCAGTAGTTCCCCAACCAGGGATAGAACTGTTGTCCCTTGCAGTGGGGAGCATGGCGTCCTAACCACTGGATCACCAGGGAAGTTCCTGAAACTTTGTGCCCTTTGACTAATACCCTCCTGTTTCTCCCTCCCCTACCTTCTTTCATCTTACTCATGCTCCCATGAGTTTGCCTATTTTAGATTCCACATATTGGCGGAGTCACCCCCCTGCCCCGCCCCGATTTGTCCTTCCATGTCTGGCTTGTTTCTCTGAGCATAAGTATGCCCCAGGTTCATCCATATTGTTGCAGGCGACCAGATGTCTTCCTTTTTAGAGGCTGAATAGTATTCTAGTATATGTGCATGCCACATTTGCTTTTATTTATTTTTTTTTAAATTATTTATTTAATTTTGGCTGCTCTGGGTCTTCGTTGCTGCACACAGCCTTTCTCTAGCTGAGGCAAGTGGAGCTACTTTCTGTTGCAGTGTGTGGACTCAGTGGTTGGAGCCCATGGGCTTCGTTGCTCTGTAGCATGTGGGATCTTGCCCCACCAGGGATCCAACCCCTGTCCTCTGCATTGGCAGGAGGATTCTTAACCACTGGACCACCAGGGAAGTCCCATGCCACGTTTTTTATGTAGCCATTTGTCTGTTGATATGTATTTAGGTTGCTTCCATGTCCCCAGTATGTGGCCAGCCTTGGTTTTTTTGTGGCTTATCTGTCACCCTTCCATGACTGAGGAACTGTGATCAGGGAATCCCGGCCTTTTCAAGTCTGTATAATTGTCCCATTTCTGATCCATTCCAAGGATAGAACTCCAGGTTCTATTGTACAGCCTAGTTCATTTCAGTTCATTTGCTCAGTTGTGTCAGACTCTTTGCAACCCCATGGACTACAACACATCAGGCTTCCCTGTCCATCACCAACTCCCAGAGTTTACTCAAACTCATGTCCATTGAGTCGGTGATGCCATCCAACCAACTCATCCTCTGTTGTCCCCTTCTCCTCCCACCTTCAATCTTTCCCAGCATCAGTGTGTTTTCCAATGAGTCAGTTCTTCGCATCAGGTGGCCAAAGTCTTGGAGTTTCAGCTTGAGATTTCCTTTAGGATGGACTGGTTGGATCTCCTTGCTGTCCAAGGGACTCTCAAGAGTCTTTTCCAACACCACAGTTCAAAAGCAACAATTCCTTGGTGCTCAGCTTTCTTTATAGTCCAACTCTCATACTCATACACAACTACTGGAAAAACCATAGCCTTGACTAGACGGACCTTTGTTGGCAAAGTAATGTCTCTGCTCTTTAACATGCTGTCTAGGTTGGTCATAACTTTTCTTCCAAGGAGCAAGTGTCTTTTAATTTCATGGCTGCAATCACCATCTGCAGTGATTTTGGAGCCCCCAAAAGTAAAGTTTGTCACTGTTTCCACTGTTTCCCCATCTATTTCCCATGAAGTGATGGGACCAGATGCCATGATCTTCATTTTCTGAATGTTGAGTTTGAAGCCAACTTTTTCACTTTCCTCTTTCACTTTCATCAAGAGGCTTTTTATTTCTTTTTAGTTCTTCTTTCTGCCATAAGGGTGGAGTCATCTGCATATCTGAGGTTATTGATAGTTCTCCTGGCAATCTTGATTCCAGCTTGTGCTTCATCCAGCCCAGCATTTCTCTTGATGTACTTTGCATAGAAGTTAAATAAGCAGGGTGACAATATACAGCCTTGATGCACTCCTTTCCTGATTTGGAACCAGTTTGTTGTTCCATGTCCAGTTCTAACTGTTTCTTCTTGACCTGCATACAGATTTCTCAGGAGGCAGGTCAGGTTGTCTGATATTCCCCTCTCTTTAAGAGTTTTCCACAGTTTCTTGTGATCCACAGTCAAAGGCTTTGGCATAGTCAATAAAGCAGAAAGAGATGTTTTTCTGGAACTCTCTTGCTTTTTTCGATGATCCAATGGATGTTGGCAATTTGATCTCTGGTTCCTCTGCCTTTTCTAAAACTAGCTTGAACATCTGGAAGTTCATGGTTCATGAACTGTTGAAACCTGGCACTCCCAGTGTTTTTTGGTTAAGATAGGTGTCAGTCTTGCTTCTTAAAACTAGGGTCACAGTTGGATGTAGTTGCATTGCAGGACCTTGCTTCTTCCTGAAGACTTCCTGGAAACAAATGTGGCAATACAACCTTTTTAATATAAGGAGTACCTTCTGTGTATATGTTTGTGTTTTACAATAAATATATGCATGAAAACAGTGCTGGCTCACCTTGAAAGGTGATGTATCATTGTAGGTTTTCTTCTTGTTGTTCTTACACCCTAAAAATTTAATGTCTTTAGATTCCTTCAGTCTGTAATGCATTGCCTTTTAGAAGGAAAATCATTCTTCTTGGGATAAACAGTATGGAATGAATCATCTTATGATATTATCATTAGCATTATTCATTGTGTTATTATTAAAACACACATTGATTTTTATTTGGGGGCTATTGATTGAAGTTAGTGGGCAGGGAAGTTGCATGAATCATAGATCTTTTGTCTGATGCGTTACAGCACAGTTTTCTATAAACAAAGTGTTGAACTTGTCTAGCTTTATGACAGGTGTTTCATTTGAATACTTATATTTTTCCTATAAGGTATACTTTTCAACTTTAAAATTTTATTTATTGATTGGCCCCACCATACAGCAAGCAAGATCTTAATTGCTCGACCAGGGATCAAACCTGTACCCTCTGCAGTGGAAGCTCAGAGTCCTAACCACTGGATCATCAGGAAATTCCCTCAACTTTTTTAATACTTAAAACTTCTTTGTTCCTGTATGGTATAGTGTGTGAACTTATTTTAGCACTCACTTTTTTGGCTTCTGAACACTATAATAAGTATTTGGTGGTTATAAATACCAAAATTAAATAAGGAGTATTTGAAATTTGTGAAAATTGCTTAGTGAAGGCTCATCCAGGTGCCTATTAGAAAAACTTAACCTTGCCAAGCAAATGACCAGTAGTTTGTGTGGAATGAATTGCCTCATAAATATTTCCACGATTATGAAATCTATAGCACATTAGTAGGTTAAACCACACGAAATTACTGTTTTGTAGCTCAAAAATGGTTGAATGGCAGTAATTTCATATGGCTTTTGAGCTACTTAGTGTTACTGAAGATGTTTTTGACAAACTGAATTCTTTGTCAGTGTAAATATGTTTTGAAATGGCAGTATTCAAGCAAAAGTACAAAAGCGGTAGTTTTTATATTTTTCATAAGATATGTGTTTCTGTTTATGGTTACCTCAGATAGTATTTCTTTTATTTTTATTTTTTATAGTTGATTTCCAATGTTG
Source organism: Cephalophus harveyi (assembly GCA_006410635.1). Taxonomy (NCBI): domain Eukaryota; kingdom Metazoa; phylum Chordata; class Mammalia; order Artiodactyla; family Bovidae; genus Cephalophus; species Cephalophus harveyi. The sequence continues at coordinate 551,748 of SJYT01050408.1, read as the reverse complement.
TGCTAATTTCTGCTGTAAACCAAAGTGGTTCAGTTATACACATATACATTCTTTTTAAATATTCTTTTCTGTTATAGATTATCACAGGATACTGAATATAGTTCCCTGTACCATACAGTAGGACCTTAGTGTTTATCCATTTTATATATGATGGTTTGTATCTGCTGACCCCAACCTCCAATCCATCCTCCCCCTTGGCAGCCATAAGTCTGTTCTCTATGTCCCTGAGTCTGTTTCGGTTTCATAGATAGGTTCATTTCTGTCCAATTTTAGATTCCACATAAAAGTGGTAATACATATTTGTCTTTCTCTGTCTGATTGACTTCACTTAGTATGATAATCTCCAGGTTTATCCATGTTGTTGCAAATGACATTATTTCATTCTTTTTTGTGGCCAAGTAATATTCCAATATATATATGTACCACATTTTCATTATCCATTCATCTGTTGATGGACATTTAGGTTGTTTCCATGTCTTGCCTATGGTAAATAGTCGAAATGAGGAAATGGCAACCTATTCCAGTATTCTTGCCTGGAGAATCCTACGACTAGGGAGCCTTGCAGGCTACAGTTCATAGAGTTGCACAGAGTCAGACATGACTGAAGTGACTTAGCACATGTTATTTTAAATGTCTTTTTCTTCTGGGGATCTTTGGGCTAAGAACTCTTTTAAAAGGTTATTTGTTAGGTGAGTGTAAAGCCAGGGCTACTGTTTCTATATAAAGGGCCACAATAAAGACTGTGTTATCTGCAGCTCTGAAATAAATGACCTGTCCGACAAGTTTATTCCAGTTGACCTTCCTGACTCCTGGAACATTTTCCTGTGCACCTTTGATGAAAACCCTCCCAAGAATCTCATCCTTCCCTGTTGTCTTAAATATGCTGTAGCTCCTACTGATGCCTCATCCTGGGTGTCAAATGAGCAGGATGTGATGGCAGGGACCATTATGTAGGTAGGAACAGTCACTGTCAGCCTCCAGGCTATGATGCACACAGAGTCTGCTCTACACACCTGGGACATTTTTCATTTCTTTTCTCCCACTCTCCATTCTTTTCTCACCCTCACCTGTTTGGATTTTAGGGAAAATTCCTGTTGGAATTTAGGGCAAAACTGTTCCTTCTCTTGCTTATTCACTCATTCAGCCAGCAGGTATTTTTGCCTCCTGGGTGCCAGACACTCCAAGGGGCTGGGGCGGTGGATGTGAGCAGAGCAGTGTTCCAGCACATGTGGAGCTGACATTCTCACAGGAAGCGAGAGCGTCAGGCTTGCCAAGTGAGTGGATTTCCCTTTCCACAAAAGCCTGAGGACTGCACTTGTGCATGTATTCATCAATGCTGTGAGGTACAGTGCACAGTCTGACCTCGTTAGTGTAACTGACCTCGTTCTTGTTCAATGGCTCTTCTTGGTTCTTGGGATCTTTTCTTTTTTGACAGTGTGAGGCTGTCACTGGCCATGTGGGGTGCCCTAACGTCTTGCAGATGTTCTGGTAGTTGTGTGAGTACTAGTGGAATATAATAATAGCAGATATGAAATGAACTAGGGACCAGGAACTGTGGCAGGCAATTTACAGGCAAGATGCTGTTTGTTTGGTTCTTAAGTTTCTCATTTTTGCAGTTTTCCACCAATGAAAGTTTCTACACTCCTTGTAACTGCTGTTTAGCTCCTTGTCTCTCCTTTTTATCCCCATTTTTTGGAAAAAAGATGATGGCCTTAGAATACAGTTGATGTTATCATTTCGCCAATGTTCATGGGGGCATAGAGAGCATCTCACTGGATTCTCCAATCCCTACTGGACTCAGATGCAAGGTTTAATGTGGTCTGGTCCTTGTCGCTCATGTTTAACATACACAAAGGGAAGGATTCTGTATTTCTCCCTTAAGTGAGGGGCATATGATTGGCTGTGTCTGGGATTGGTTGCTGGTTGTAAAAGTGGGAGGGGAAAAGGGAAAGCTTGGAGAAGACACAGACAAGGGAATAGAAGCTCCCCTTTCTGGGTCATGCCACAGGGGAAGAATCACATAATAATGCCTTTTTTTGTTGACTCTGCTGTGTGTGCAGCTTGTAGGACTTTAGTTTTGCAACCAGGGATCATATCTGGGTCCTGACCACAGAAGCACCAAGTTCTAACCACTCACCTGCCAGGGAATTCCCTATTAATGGTTCTTTGCTCCAACATTCTTTACTGCGCTGTTCGTATAATGATGATTTTCTATTTCTGCCACTCGTACATTGGTTAATAGGAATTCTACTACAAGAAGAGTTGTCTGTTTGACCCTAGTTACTTGTTCAATTATTTATATAGTTACATCAACATGGACTCATGGCTATTTATTTTATTTTATTGGGTTGGCCAAAAAGTTTGTTTGGGTTTTTTGGTGCCATCTTACAGAATAAATTTTTTAAAAATAAATTTATTTATTTTAATTGGGTCCTAATTACTTTAAATTATTGTAGTGGTTTTGCCATACATTGACATGTATCCGTCACGGGTGTACATATGTTCCCCATCCTGAAACCCCCTCCCACCTCCCTCCTCATCCCATCCCTCAGGGTCATCCCAGTGCACCAGCCCCGAGCACCCTGTCTCGTGCATCGAACTTGGACTGGTGATCCGTTATATGTTTCAATGCCATTCTCCCAAATCATCCCACCCTCGCCCTCTCCCACAGAGTCCAAAAGACTGTTCTATACATCTGTGTCTCTTGCTGTCTCGCATATAGAGTTATTGTTACCATCTTTCTAAATTCCATATATATGCATTAGTATGATGTATTGGTGTTTTCCTTTCTGTCTTACTTCACTCTTACAGAATGAATTTTTGGCCAACTCAGTATTTGACTCTGTAGCTCCTGTTACTTTTTTTTGGTGCCCAGATCACCCCAGCCATGGCCATCAGAGATATTTTGAGTTGACTTCTGCTTCCTTTCGACAAGCCCTCTCTGTATTTTGAACTCTCTTACTTTCTGGCTCCATACCTGGTTCATCCTGTGGGTACCCAGTCCTGCTTCTGGAAACACGCAATTCTTAATGAGTGGGGGCATTCACATTCTTTGTCCACGAACATTCAATAAATCTTGAGCACATCAGCCTAGTCTTCCTTTAGCGAAGCTAGTGAGCCACATATCCTGCCCCTGAATATTAAGAAGTTCCTTGCTTCTCTCATCCATCTTGCTTTCTGTCGTTATCTCTGCTTCTCTCTCCTTCCCTAAAGGAACAAGAAAAATAGGAAGCTTTGAGCTTCATTTGTTTATTTCCTGCCTACACAACTTCTTTTTTTGGATGTGAGTGGAGATGAGACCTAATAGCCAAGGACCATGGCTAATAAAGATTGATTGCGCTGTAAATTCCGCTTCTCACCTGTCTGTCACCATTTGTTCCAGAGTGCTGTTTTTCAGTTATGTTGATTAGATTCTGCCCTAATTGTTATCATTCTTTTTGTTCGCTTTCCTAGATTTGCTGTCGCTTTCACGGAGTCAATGAAAGAAACGGCCCAAAGACAGTGGGTAGGTGTTCCTTTCACATTTTGATTTGGGCAGGCCTGGCGAAGTTGCAGGATTGGAGAACAGGAAGGCAGTTTTATTAAAGAGCTGACAAACTTCCTACCGGCACTGCCTGTCCTTGGTGGCCATCATGGTGTATTATATTTCTCATATATTGACTTTTTCTTTTTTTTTAATTTGCTTAGATACTCTTAAACCTTCACTGATTTTTTTTTTTCTCCTGATGTTCTTCTTGAAGAGCAAAAATAGCCCAATACCCAGATCTTCTCATGCTTTGTCAGGTCTCCTTATGTGTGCTCAGATGCAATGGTTTACAAATCACACTGTAAATGTTGCAGAATCCTCGTACACATTGAGAAAATCTGATTGCACAAGTAGTCCCTTAGGTGGCACCTGGAGTTTCCTAGGCTGGACTCTTATTTGAAGAGCATTAACAAGCAGAGGGCTTTGTCGCTCTGTGAGTTAATGCCCTTATTGACTTTCTAAATTCATTACAACTTAGGGGACAGGTGAGAGGAGCTGGTGGGAGTCTAAATCCTCTGTAGAGCCCTGGTGGAGTCAGTGTTTGAAAAACTAGAGAAAAAAGCCAGCCGAAATGCCACTTTCCTTGGGTGGTCCGTAAGCATGAGGCTGTTTTCGCAGGTGGTGGCCCCTGCAGTGTGCCTGGGTCACCAGGATTGCTGGCCCCTGGGCTTTGCCAGCCAGTCATTGTGCTGGCACACTTACACCACCGCACTTACGCCCTTGTCATCTGGAAGCATTATTCCTGTTGGTGGCATTTTGCTGGCTATGTGCATTCTTTATCTATAGGATTTCAACTTATAAAACCTTATGCTTGGAAACGGCTACAATGCAACAAGGGCAGACACAGTCTTTTGTGGGAATGGTGGTCCTTTATGAAAGCCCAGAGTACCGTGTGTACTTGAAGATACCCTGCAGCCAGAGTGGGGAGTCTTTTTTTTTTTTTCACTTCAAACTCCTCAGGTGGAGAATCCGAGGGGACATTTTTCAGTACAATGTAATGAATGAAAAACAGCAAGCTTCCTGGCTGCTAGTTTCATGACTGTATCAGTTTGACTGTTCATCAACCTTATGGCAGTGATGTACCAGTGGTTCTCAAAGGGGTTTCCCTGGGACTCTCTCAGGATCTCTACAGAGTCAAACCAATTTCCTTCATAATGCTCAGACTTTATCAGAGGCATGATGAAAGGCAAAAACCTTTTTCACCATGTGGGGAGCACTGGTGAGGAAAATACTGATGCCTTCATCCTCATGAAGGCAGGGGTACCCATGGATTATTCACCACCACCCACTTGTAGTTAAAAAACAAGAGCTAGTTTCGCTTAAGAATGTCCTTGATGAAGCACAAAAATTATTGATTTTCTCAAATATTAACCTTTGAATACATTTTAAAAAATGTTTTGTGTGATGATATGGGAAATATACATCAGCTGTTTCTGCTGGGTCTGAATGAAGGATGGGGTTATCTTGAGCAAAAACCCTGGTGGGATGTTGGGGTTGTAGACTGAACCAGTTACTTCTTCATAGGATTTTCTTTTTTACTCTGAAAGACTGGTAGCCAAATTATGTTTCCTCAGACTTGGGCATCTGGCAGTCATTTAGTCTCCTTAAAAATGAGACAATTGAGTGAGTTGCTTCCAGAAAAACAACGAGTAGTATTTACTGCCAATGATACCATTTGAATTTTCAAGCAAAAATTAGAATTTGGTAGAAAATCCCAAGGACAGAAGAGCCTGGCGGGCTATAGACCATGGGATGGCAAAGAGTTGGAGGTGACTGAGAGACGGAGCACACACACAGGCTGCCAAGAGGCAGACCGCTTCCCTGTACAGCCTTTGCTGATGACATCAGCAGTCATGTTAACAAATGTGATTTTTTTTTTTGTCAAATGCTATTTAATGAAATGGTTCCGCGTTAGGAAGACCTGTGTCACTCAGTGAACCAATATTTTTCAAAAGACTAATAGGTGGCACTGCAGAATGATACATAGATAACAGAACCATCAAAGTGCAAGCTAGACCTATGGGTTTTAATATATCAGAATGTGATGTACTTTCAGGTTCCGTCTTGCAACTCACATTTAAGAAATAACCTTTTGTTGAGTTTTGGTGTCATCAGTTCAGTCGCTCAGTCGTGTCTGCCTCTTTGTGACCCCATGGACTGCAGCACACCAGGCTTCTCTGTCCTTCACCAACTCCCAGAGCTTGCTCAAACTCATGTCCATCGAGTCAGTGATGCCATCCAACCATCTCATCCTCTGTTGTCCCCTTCTCTTCCCGCCTTCAATCTTTCCCAGCATCAGGGTCTTTTCCAATGAGTCAGTTCTTTGCATCAGGTAGCCAGAGTATTGGAGGTTCAGCTTCAGCATCAGTCCTTCCAGTGAATATTCAGGACTGATTTTCTTTAGGATTGACTGGTTGGATCTCCTTGTAGTCCAAGGGACTCTCAAGAGTCTTCTCCAGTACCACAGTTTAAAGGCATCAATTCAGCTTTCTTTATAGTCCAATTCTCACATCCATACATGGCTACTGGAAAAACCACAGCTTTGACTAAACAGACCTTTGTCTGCAAAGTAATGTCTCTGCTTTTTAATATGATCATAACTTTTCTTCCAACAAGCAAGCGTTTGGTGTCATATCCAAGAATAGAACCCATAATGATCTGAAAAGGCTCAGGAAGGGCTCAGATTAAAATACTCCTCACCATTTCAACTACCTATCAGCAAGAAGCAGAATTTTCTTTCTATACTTCAGCCTAAACAACATATGGAAACAGATTGAATAGAATAGTAAATATGAGACTCCAGCTATCTTCTGTTAAGCCAGACATAAAAGAGAGGTTTTCCTTGTTGAAGCATTTTTCTCCCCTATGAGTTGCCCCCCCTTTCTCTAATTTCTCAATTAAAATTTATTTTTTAATCAGAGAATAATTGCTTTACAATGTTGTATTGGTTCCTGCCATACAACATTGGTTCCTGCTAGTCATAACTATATGTGTATATACATATATCCCTTCCCTCTTGATCCTCCCTTCCACCCTACCCTCCCACCCCTGTAGGTCATCACAGAGTGCCAGGCTGGGCTCCCTTAACTTCTCAATTTAAACATCAGCTTTGTCCGTAAAATCTATGTGTCTCCAAAATTGGTAGAGATCTGTTCACTGCTGTATCAGTTATTTTTTGCTACATAACAAAGCTCATCAAACATAGTGCTTTAAGACAAACATTTATCATGTTCTTTGTGTTGTCTGGGCATTTTGGGCTGAGGGCAGCTCAGCCAGGCTGGGTGCTCCAGCGTGGCTTAGCTCACATTCTGGAGCCCCTCAACTGGGCTGGCTGGGACACTTGCTGTCTCTCGCTACGTGGTCTGTTGCCCTGTATTAAGCTCAGTGGCAGGAGAGGGCAGGCACCAGGGCCTGAGCTGGCTGCACGCTTCTGCCTGTGTGATGTTTGCTCCTGTCCTATTGGCCAGAGCAAGTCAAGAATGGAGACATTATCTTCACCTCATTACAGGATGATCTTCAAGATAGCCTTGAAAAAGCTTGGATACAAGGAGGCGGTAATCTGTGGCCCATTTTAATAATCCGCCACACTTAGCGTTTGTCCCTCACGATTGTAACACTTCTTTCCTTTACTTTTCTCTCCGTGTGGCTGTGACCTCTTTGAGGTCAGGAACCAGATATGGTTCACCCCATTATCCCCAGAGGTAGCATAACACCTCCCATTCAATACATTTTTGTCCAGTTGACTTTGTCAGGAATGGATCCTTCTTTAAAACTTTTTAATATAGAAATGTCCTAGCATGCACAAAAGTAGCAAGAATAGTCGGGTAAAAATCTGTACACGTACTGTCTACTTACCATTCTCCAATCCTTATTTAATCTACTCTCAATCTCTACTCACAACTTCTACACACACACACACACACACACACACACACACACACATACACACACACACATTTCTTTTTTCTGGAATATTTTAAAAAATCACAATCACCATGCCATTTTATTGTTTTAACTTTCTAACCCAGCTTTTATTCTGAACAACTAATTGCCATAGTTAGCTTCCAGTTTTCGAGTCTATAAACCCCTTTGGCTGGCCCTGATAAAAGTCCCCTAAGTAGCATTACAATTTGATGAATGCTTTATGTTTCATTATGTTTTCTTTTTAACTTTTTACTTTATACTGGAGTATTGATGATGAACAATGCTGTGATAGTTTCAGGAGCACAGCAGAGTGACCATTCCATTTTATCTGTGCATATATGCCATTTACCTGCAAATATTCCTTGCGTAAAAGCTTTTTTTTTTTTTTTTTAACATAAGCTCCATGTTATGGATCCATTTGTGGGCAGGAAGATCATAGTGTGTAAGGAAGAATAAAAAAGGGCTCAGGGATGTTAACATTTTATGAATAAGTTGGAAGAACTTGAGTCAAGGAGTTTAGATTAGGAAAGGGAGGAGTATGGAGCCTTTGAGTTGCAGACACATTGAATTAGAGACAAAGATGGAACCTGAGGGGTAACTGTCCAGCTGTGGTCAGAAAGGAGTGCAGCTGGAGATAACAGATATAGGAGTCAGCAGTGTCAAGGTGATACTTGAAGCATGGAAATGATTATTCTTAGATGGGATTAACTTTCAGATGATGAGAAAGCAGTGTTAAAACGCATAGTTCAATTACATTTGGGACGGACTTTGCAGTCCTGGTGAGAATAGCTAGCAGTATCCTATATGAAGAGTCATTTCTTGTTTTTTTTGGCTGGGCCGAAGGGCTTGCTGGATCTTAGTTCCCCTTCCAGTGCAGTGAGCCCTGAGCCACCGCAGTGCAATGAGAGCAGAGTCGTAACCCCTGGACAACCAGGGAATTCCTGGAAGGATCATCTTACATTTCAAGATTAAGTTGGCCATTTGCCTGTCACCCAGGAGGTCAGTCACACTCTAATCCTGGGTTAGCAGTCTTTGTTTTCGGAAAGATACTTTCCCGAATATAATAACAAGACATTTGAAGAAAAATGGGAGAAGTCAGCAAAACTTGTTTGGTTTGGATGATGATATCAGAGGCAGTATCATAAAAGCTCATAGCAGAAAAGATGAATTTATTTTTATAGTTTAAAGTGGTGGGGTTAGTTATTAAATTCGAATGTGAACCTGTTGTTTTTTTTTTTTTAATACAGCTTTATGGAATTTTTTTTTTTGGTGGATGATTTTTCAATAAAGTTAGCTCAATATCTTTATTTGATTAGTTTTTAAAAATAAAAACTATATACAAATAATATAAAGGTTAACTGTTCAGCCCTATCTTTGGAATTCTTTGAGATGGATTTTTGTGGAAAGACTGTTTATAGTTATGTGTTCTGAACAGTGATGCAATTTTTTGAATAATTCAGGCTTGTTCTTCATTATTGAACTGTCAGCTCTTGTTTTTAATTCTTTCTTCTTTATTTTGGTGAGCAGGCTTGACTCAGGTATAAATATAGTTAATCCTTTCTAATTATTATCAGACCAGAATCAAGTTCCAATAATCCCAGATTAGAAAGAAAGATTTACAGCCTTTGCTTCTTACTGCTTTTGTGATTTCATTAAAGTCTGTGTAGATAAATACAATTTTGAGCATAAAAGCTGGCCTAAAACTGATATTTTCTTAAGCTTCATTTGTATAAAAACACATGCACGCTCTTACAAAATTTTAATTTTATTAAAAAAAATCTAATTTTATTAAAAATTTTTTTTTTGCCTCTGCCATGTGGCCTGTGGGATCTTAGTTCCCTGGTCAGGAATTGAACCCGTGCACCCTGCATTGGAAGCGTCCTCGCGCCACTTAACCACTGCATCACCAGGGAAGTCCCCATAGGCACTCTCTTGATACCAGCACTGTACTAGAAGTTCAGTGCAACCTACAAAGGTGAGCCATGGATCTAATTTTTAAAAATTTTCTGGTAGCCACATTTTAAAAAGTAAGTGGAAACAGGAAAAATCAGCTTTAATGATCTGTTTGACTTAATCCACCTCCTGGAGTTAGCCAACCTGTGAAAGGATAAGCCAGCCTGCAAAGGCTGCCCTCACTTTTGACATCGACTGCAAGTTCAGGGGGCCCCAGAACCAGCCTCAAGTTTGAGAATTTCCTTGCAAGATTCAGAACTCACTGAGTGTTATTATACTCACAGTTATGGTTTATTGCTGGGAAAGGATACAGACTGAAATCAGCCAAAGGAAGAGACACAGGGGCTGATCCTCCATGGCCTTCTCCCTGGTGGAGCCAAGACTGTGTGCCCTCTGGTTATCCACCTGTGGTCATTTTAACCTCCAGTTATTTTAAAGCAGATTGTATTGGTGTATAGTTGCTTTACGATTTTATGTCAGTTTCTGCTGTACAACAAAGTGAATCAGCTGTATGTATACATATATCCCCTTTTTTTGGATTTCCTTCCCATTTAGGTCACTACAGAGGACCAAGTAGAGTTCCCTGAACTATATAGTAGGTTCTGATTAGTTACCTGTTTTATACATAGTAGTATATATACGGGACTTCCCTGGTGGCTCAGACGGTAAAGTGTCTGTCTACAATGTGGGAGACCTGGGTTCGATCCCTGGGTTGGGAAGATCCCCTGGAGAAGGAAATGGCAATCCACTCCAGTACTCTTGCCTGGAAAATCCCATGGATGGAGGAGCCTGGTAGGCTACAGTCCATGGGGTCGCAAAGAGTCAGACATGACTAAGCGACTTCACTTCACTTCAGTTCACTTCAGTATATACACACCAGTCCCAGTCTTCCAATTCGTCCCACCTCCTTCCCTGCCTTGGTGTCCATATGCTTATTCTCTACATATGTGTCTCTATTTTTGCCTTGCAAATGATCATCTGTACCATTTTCCTAGATTCCACATATATGAATTAATATGCAATATTTCTCTTTCTGACTTCACTCTGTATGACAGACTAAAATTAGAACTATCATATGACCCAGCAATCCCACTTGTGGGCATATACCTGGAGAAAACCATAATTCTGAAAGATACATGCACCCTAATGCTTATTGCAGCACTATTTGCAACAGCCCAGACACGGAAGCAACCTAAATATCCATCAACAGAGGAAGGGGTAAAGAAGATGTGACACATATATACCATGGAATATTACTCAGCCATGAGAAAAAGAAATTGTGCCATTTGCAGAGATATTAATTAACTTCCAGTTATTGATCTGAGACAGTATACACAGAGTTTTGCTAGCCCAGAAAGCTCACTTGAGTTTGGTGTCCAAAATTTATACTGGGGCTCATTACATAGACTTGATTGATTGACTACATGGTTGAATCCAGTCTCCCAAGTGGATTGATACCACTTGACCCAAAGGTCCCACCTTCTATCACATGGTGGTCTTCCTGGCATGCCAGTCCCCACCTAAGACGGTTAGCTGTGGCTGGCTCCACCCTAAGGAATATATGCCCCTTAGGAATCACATAGATTATTTCCTAGAAACCTAGGGCACGAGCAGGACCTGTTTTGGCCGAGGCCACATCCTTAATTTTTTTTTTTTAATTTGGTTGCATCAGATCGTAGTTGTGGCCCACAGGCTTAGTTGCCCCATGGCATGTGGGACTGGATTTCGGATCAAGAAAGTTTTTTCTCTTTTAATTGGAGTGCCTTTGTTTGGGCTGGTCATTGTTTTTTTAGTGTTGCTTATGTCAGCCTTAATGTGACCTCCTGCCTGTTTTGTAAGGGAACACTGTCCCAGGGGGCTCTGTACTAGGTCTGCCTGCTATGTCGTTAGTATTTATCACCCAAGTTCAATATTGATTATGTTTTGGGGTAGTACTTCTATGTTGTTTTGTAATATTTTACCTTTGATTTGGTGTGTTTAAGAATTTGATTCACCATACATGTCTAACTGTGATCTAGGCATTGTACAAATTTAAAACTAGTCTAAAAAGAACTTTGATTTCTTGCCACAGTAACAGACCTTCAGAATGCAAATTTGGGCACTTCTAATTCTAGTCTGTGATCAGAATGCTTTCTCTAAACTCTCCAGGCTTTTACCAGAAAATGTAACTATTTCACCAGAATAATTAAAAACAAATTCGGTATAGATATAGTCTTAACTGAAGCCTTTTCTCTCTGCAGAACCAATGAGTGTGGTTTAATTTGTCTCCATTGAGTTCAAAACCCCACAGGCCTGTGTAAAGTTTAACTGCACTGTTCATGTGCTTTTTTTTCTAATAAGTACTGGCATCCAGTCCCATCACTTCATGGGAAATAGATGGGGAAACAGTGGAAACAGTGTCAGACTTTATTTTTGGGGGCTCCAAAATCACTGCAGATGGTGACTGCAGTCATGAAATTAAAAGACGCTTACTCCTTGGAAGAAAAGTTATGACCAACCTAGATAGCATATTCAAAAGCAGAGACATTACTTTGCCAACTAAGGTCCATCTAGTCAAGGCTATGGTTTTTCCAGTGGTCATGTATGGATGTGAGAGTTGGACTGTGAAGAAGGCTGAGTGCTGAAGAATTGATGCTTTTGAACTGTGGTGTTGGAGAAGACTCTTGAGAGTCCCTTGGACTGCAAGGAGATCCAACCAGTCCATTCTGAAGGAGATCAGCCCTGGGATTTCTTTGGAAGGAATGATGCTAAAGCTGAAACTCCAGTACTTTGGCTACCTCATGTGAAGAGTTGACTCATTGGAAAAGACTCTGATGCTGGGAGGGATTGGGGGCAGGAGGAGAAGGGGATGACAGAGGATGAGATGGCTGGATGGCATCACTGACTCAATGAACGTGAGTCTGAGTGAACTCCGGGAGTTGGTGATGGACAGGGAGGCCTGGCATGCCTCCCACATTCATGGGGTCGCAAAGAGTCGGACATGACTGAGCGACTGAACTGAACTGAAGAGGACTTTTTCTAAATTCAAATATTTATTTGTTAACTATTTTTACAAAATTGTGAGCTTGAGTCAGTATTGCTTGATGCAATTATCAGATTCAGAACAACCAACATGTCATGTGGGTACTCTTTGCTGAGTTTAGTGCTGAGCTAAGTTTCCTGGCGTTGTTACTTTTCAGTGTTTTTTTTTTTTTTTTAATTTGGAAACTGAGTCACTGCCTCCAGAGCCCTCGTGTATCTACCCTGCGTTGGCACTCCTTAAAGAAAAATAACTTTCTGGAAGCAGTTAGGTGATGCTTAAAGAGTAATTTTCCTTTCATTCTGTACCTATACTCATCAGAGTTCTTTTGGAAGTTAAAATACAGGGAACCAGACAGATCTCATTGGCTGTCATATGCCCGGTTCATGGCACAGGTGAGCTCAAAAGGCCAATGTCCGTGTTAGTTCTGTTCTAATCTGAATGGGCTGCCTCTTGCCTAATCGTTGAAGTTTGTTGTCCTGAGAATTACTTATTTCTTCTTCTTCCTGCATGGCCTACTGCTTTATATCTGATCATCTTTGAAAAATCACATTGACAGAAGCTACACAGACCACATCTTTTATTATAGCTTCTACTCTAGTGGAAACTTAGGAAACATTTGCTTCCTTTGTTTCATCTTTGGAAACCCTAGTTTGTAATACTGGCCCTCCCTGCAAATAGACTGCAAAGGAAGCTCTAGGGACTGGTCATATCCTAGGGAGCTAATCATTTCTAATAACTTCTATTATGATTGGCTTCCCTCTGAGATTTCTTGATAGAACTGCAGGTGTTCTTTGCATTTTTACCCCCATGTGATATCCTTGGGAATTGAAAAATTTTAAAGTTTTTCCAAAGAATGGAAAAACTCATCAATTTCAGAGTATAGATTCTGAGTTAACCTTTCCCATAACCTGGGACACAAACTTCTGGAATGATCTGAAGCATTGCTTCTAATTCCAAAGATTACTAAGGCACAGAACGGTAGGGGAAGCTCATGAATAAAATCAGCAATGCGTGCATAAATAAAATCATCTATGCAAACATGCTGAGTCGCTTCAGTCATGTCTGACTCTTTGCGACCCTGTGGGCTGTAATCCACCAGGCTCCTCTGTCCGTGGGATTCTCCAGGCAAGAATACTGGAGTGGGTTGCCATGCCCTCCTCCAGGGGATCTTCCTGACCCAGGGATGGAACCCCATGTCTCTAATGTCTCCTGCACTGGCACGCAGATTCTTTACCACTAGCGCCACCTGAGAGGTCCCAGATCACCAATGATTCCACGTTATTTACTCCATAGATTTAACTGTATTTTTTTAAATCTTCCTGGGGATTTTCCTGTTGGCATTCTTTTGTCTTGAATTGCTGGACTAGATTACCTATTACACATTCATGCCTTGATTTTTGCCCAGGGTTGTTTTAGTTTCATTTTTATTGCCTGTTCCAGATTAGATCCCTGAAATCGAACCCCAATTTAGTTTTCAGATTTCTCCCCCATCTCATTCGTGGATTTTTTTCCTTTTCTTGAAAAGTCTTGGCTTGGTTCAGTTCTAAGAATTCTGTGAAAAGGTCGTGCCCCCTCCTTTTTATTTTTAACTCTTTTTTACTTTTTAGCCTTGCCTCTCAGCTTACAGGATCTTAGTTCCCCAACCAGGGATTGAATCCAGGGCCCCATCAGTGAAAAAGCTGAATCCCAACTACTGGACCATCAAGGAATTCTCTGGACATTATTTTCTTTTCTTGCTTAAAAACAATTTTTAAGGGGAAAAGAAAAAGGAGAAAAGAAGAGACCTATGTCACCTGAAAAGTGCCCAATTTCTGTGTTTTGTGATATATTTCAAGTTTTACACTTATTAGTCATGATTTCTTTGAACTCATTTATAACTATTTTAAGAGGACTTTTAACAAATCCATCATCAGAAGTTGTACTGAAATTGAAAAAAAAAATTAGTGACTTTTGCCACCTGTAGAGGATAAAACTATGCACGGATTTTCAAAAATAATATTTATTGTGCTTTCCACTTAGCATAAACTTTAATTTCAGGTCATATTAATCAAAGAGTGGGAAATCTTTATGTTGTTGCCGTTTGTCTGGTATTCTATTATAAAAAGGCATAGATGAGTATTTAAGTTTGTTACAAAGTCCCATATGCTTATAAGTATTTATCCAAAAGGGCCTTGGCTTTTTATATCTAGTAGTGGGTCAAATTAAGTAATGGTTTCACATAGACATTAAAAATGGAGAAAAAAAATGGAGAATCTTCCTTCTCCATCCTTCCTACACACACACATACACACAGTCTTCTTTTTCATTTTATGCATCTGTGAGCTCGTCTTGCAAAGGAAATGATATATATGTAAGGACTTCAACTCATCTTATTTCAAGGCAAGTGAAACAACAATAAATATTGAGCAAAGAACCCTGATTTGTATTTAGAATATTTTAATATAGAGAATGATTTTCAAAATCAATATAAGCCAATTGGCTTTTGTCAGATAGCTTTTTAGTGATTGAAAATAACTCAGATGCAGATTTCTTTTATACTGTGCCTCTATTTTCTTGATTTGCCTGGGTAAGATCTTCAGATATCATTTATGGCATGTTTTAAAAGCTTATGTCAGACTTGAGGGGGTTCAATAGATTCTGGGGAAATAATCCTCATAGACATAGGTAAAGATTAACAGATAGACCCAGATGTTTCTACATAGAGTCAATTTATTCTGTTTATTGAGTTGAAATACCCATTTAATTAATTAATCTTTGTTTGTGCCCAAAAGAGCTTTCTTGAGAGGAGCTTTTGGGGTTTATTTATTTATTTTAAAAAATCCTGCATATCTTTTAAAGGAAATGGCAACCCACTCCAGTGTTCTTGCCTGGAGAATCCCAGGGACGGGGGAGCCTGGTGGACTGCCGTCTATGGGGTCACACAGAGTCGGACACGACTGAAGTGACTTAGCAGCATATCTTTTTAAAAATAAATATTTATTTATTTATTTGGCTGTGTTGGGTCTTACCCATGGTGTACAGGCTGAGTTGCCCCACGGCATGTGGGTTCTTAGTTCCGTGATCCCTCAGCAGGAATCAAACCCATGTCCCCTGCATAGGAAGGTGGACTCTAACCACTGGAACACCAAGGAAGTCCCCAAAGGGGTTTTATGTATTTCTAATTGCACAGCACAGTTCCAACGAAAACAGTAGCAAGGCTATAAACTCCACGTTGCCGGACTTTCATGAATCGAATTTATATAGAATTATATTGAAGCTGTTTTTGTCAAACACATTGTATTACCTTTAAAGTTAAAATGCCATCTGGGTGTATTTTTTACCATGCTTCAATATCCTGTTTATAGACATTTTCTAACTCAATATTGTAGCCTTTAGGGCCTGTTAAAGAAGAGATGCTCTTAAGCCTGTGCTGCGTTCCAATACAATTTTCTTCAGTTTTCTAATGAAATTATAATTAAACAAAAAGGAATGTTTTAGGGCTAAATTCTGAGCTAAATTCTGACATCAAATGGTTACTATTATCCATTTTTTTCCCCCATTTAAGTTAACATCTTTTTTAGCTAGTAGAGGTTTTTGAAACTTTTGTGTGTGTATGTGTGTGTGTGTGTTTTGGAGGCTTGCTATTTTAAGGGTTTTTTTTGTTTTAAGGACGCCTCTCTGCTCTATGGTGAATTGAGGAGGATATGCAAGACTTTTAGAGGTCTCAGATGCCTCTGATGGTTAAATGTAACATGTCATGCTAAGGTGAAAAGTGAAACGAGACTGGTCTCCCTGTACCAACTTCCCATCAGCCGTCGTCCTAGCGTGGCTGGAAGGTGCCGCTCCCAGAAACTTCCCGTCCAGCAGGGAGAGGGCAGGGTAACTTCTACTTCTCCTCATCAGTCATCTCTCCCTTCTTGGGACTGCCTCACCTCAAATTTGTTTCCTAAAACATAAAACTGATTTGAGGATGAAGGTCAAAGTGGACCGGCAGATCACATGCAGTACATGGGCTCCAGGTCACCTTAAGGACCACTCGGAACACCCCCCTGACCACACACACACATTCAGAGCTCAGCGTGGGGGACGACTTCTGGGATGGCCACTCTTTACCTAGTTTAGTCATTTCATGCATGGAGCTAAGATTTAGGCTTCTTGGCCAAAAAGTGCACCTTTTAAGACTTTTTCCACCCAGGTGATGATGTCTTTGGCTACTTAGGAGAAACACCCATCGGAACCTACTTGACCCGGCCGCCCTTTACAAGTGGATGTCTCACTTGGCTCTTGCAACTTCTGTCTTGGAGGTCTAACCCTGATTTTAAAAATATTCATGTCACTGTTTCAATATGAGCTCGAGAAATGGATTCTTTTTCTTTCTAGCAGTTTTGTGAAGTTCCACCAGAAAACATCACCAGGAATAGTGAGTTTATCTCTGGGGACCCATATCTGGGTTATCATGCAAGTATCGCCTTATCCCTTGATATCAAAGAGGCTTTTGGGGAGGTGCTTTACGGGGTCCTTGAGACTAGTCCATTCACCTCCTGGAAGAATCTGCCCCCTGATGCCTGTCCTCCCGTTTCTCAACATATTTGGTTCCCTTCCTCCATCTCCATCTTCTCCTCCATCTTTGTCTTCATCTCCTTCTCACTTCCTCCTCCTCCTTCTCCTCTGTCCCTTCCTCCTTTCTTCTCTAGAGGTGGGGAATGTACTCTCTCTTATTCAAGGACTTGTATCCTCAAACCACATTTTCCCAAAAAAACTTCGACTTTCAGCCTCAGCTCTTGATGTGCACTTGATAGGCTTTGTCCCTGGCTTGTTTTCTGTCTGAGCTTCATAACTTTTCGACTAACATAGCAACTGTATTACAGATATTTGTAGTGTTGCATAATGCTTGATTTAAGGGAAATCTTTGTGCTTCTTAGCTTAGAAATGCTGCATTTTTAAATGGGCTAACCCCCATTAAAAATAGAGGTAACTCTTTGCTCTTATAAAGTAACTAGTCCATGATCAGCTGTGTAGATGATTCTTTCCGATGTTTCCAAGAGGATATTTTTATGACCTTCATTTTATTTCTAAGAAACAATGGGAATGGATTATCAAATTTACTTTTTTTTTTTCTTTCTCCCCTTTTCAAAAGCCACATGCTAAGGATAAGATCTATGTCCAAAGTCAAGGTAAGAAATTTAAAATATATATATTTGAAAAAAAAAGTCTTTTATCTTTTAGAGACATGTACTGAAATGGAATAATATGATGTCTGGGATTTACTTGAAAATAGTAAAATGGGTACATTTTTATTATTTTTATCATTAAGATAAAAAAGGAGAACCTTATAAAAGAATCATTTAAATTGCAGGTCGCAGATCACTTAACAGAGTACAAATACTCTATCAGTGATATGTTTACCAAAGAAAAGGATGAGATTCTCCATTTATGTTGAGTTGAGATGGGGGCCCCGGAACCCTCTGCCTCCATTCCAACTCTTCCTGCCCTCCTCAGGGTCCTGCCCTGGTTGTGATTTATGACATCCTTTCCTGAGACCCTCAGTTCAGTTCAGTTCAGTCACTCAGTCGTGTCCGACTCTTTGCGACACCATGAATCACAGCACGCCAGGCCTCCCTGTCCATCACCAATTCCCGGAGTTCACTCAGACTCGCATCCATTGAGTCAGTGATGCCATCCAGAAACTTTTCTTCCAAGGAGTAAGTGTCTTTTAATTTCATGGCTGCAGTCACCATCAGCAGTGATTTTGGAGCCCAAAAAAATAAAGTCTGGCACTGTTTCCCCTGTTTCCCCATCTATTTCCCGTGAAGTGACGGGACCAGATGCCATGATCTTTGTTTTCTGAATGTTGAGCTTTAAGCCAACATTTTCACTCTCCTCTTTCACTTTCATCAAGAGGCTTTTTGGTTCCTCTTCACTTTCTGCCATAAGGGTGGTGTCGTCTGCATGTCTAAGGTTATTGATATTTCTCCCGGCAATCTTGATTCCAGCTTGTGCTTCTTCCAGTCCAGCGTTTCTCATGATGTACTCTGCATATAAGTTAAATAAGCAGGGTGACAATATACAGCCTTGACGTACTCCTTTTCCTATTTGAAACCAGTCTGTTGTTCCATGTCCAGTTCTAACTGTTGCTTCCTGACCTGCATATAGGTTTCTCAAGAGGCAGGTCAGGTGGTCTGGTATTCCCATCTCTTTCAGAATTTTCCACAGACCTCTCCTAAACACACCTAGTAAAACACTGACCCACACAATAGAAATCAGGGAATCAATAGTTCCAGGAAGAACACAGCTTAATCCAAGCTGAGATGATAACCAATGCTGAGCCCAGGGTCACAAGTTCAGTTCCACATTATACACATCGCATTATTGTTATTGTTGTTGAAGTTGGTTCGCTAAGTCCTGGCCGACTCTTTGTGACCCCGTGGAATGCAGCATGCCAGGCTTCCCTGTCCTTCATCATCTTCCAGAGTTACACATTTCATTGTCACGGTATAAATGCAGTAGTGGTGTCAGGGATAATTTCAGCAGCAGAATCACTCATCAGATACACTTTTTGTCGGAGCCTCCATTTAAAAATGATGCTCTGACTCAGTGTGTCTAAAAGGAGTGTGTCCGTGTCAGAGCAGGCCTGGAGTTGAGGCTCCCGTTTCTCCTCCATGGCCCCTGGTTTATAGCCACAGAAGACGGTGGTGCAGCCGGAAACACACGGGCTTTGATGTGCCACGTGGGTTTGGACGCAGCCTCTAACACCTACACACTGAGTCATTTTGGATCCGATTAACCTCAGTGAACCTCAGTTTCCAGCCGGATAAACTGGAGGAATCAACCTGCTTAACAGGGCTTAAGGGTTTCCAGGAGGGCATGGAACATACCCACCCAGACTCTGTGCCAGGGCCAGCATGGGGTGGGCACCCCTTAACTAGCTACTGTTTGTTTAGTCAGGGTGAATGGCCAACTTAGAGGTGTCTTGGAGAGGTGGTTCAACAATGCAATTTATACTCCATAAATTTTTAAATCTTTTCTACTCTCAAGATAAATTGTTAAATGTTGCCTCTGGACTTTCAGACATTTTAGTGTTCATTTTTTCAGAGCATTTTAAACGAAAATCTGTCTGAAGAAGTGACACAGCTAGCAGGCAGTCATGTATGATTTAGAGGGACGAGATGAGGAATTTTACATACAGATATAATTTCTGTGTAATTTTTAAAAATATAATTTTATTTATTTATTTTTGGCTGTGCTGGGTCTTCTTTGCTGCGAGGTCTTTTCTCTAGTTGCAGCAAGTGGGGGCTACTCTCTAGTTGCATTGCACGGGGTTCCCATTGTGGTTCCTTCTCTTGTTGCAGAGCACAGGCTCAACAGTTGTGGCACACAGGCTTAGTTGTGCCACAGTGTGTGGGATCTTATTGGACCAGAGATCAAACTCACGTCTCCTGCATTGGCAGACAGATTGTTCACCACTGAACCGCCAGGGAAGCCCTGATAATTTCTTTTAGAGTTTAGTTGGTAGTGGTTTGGATACTTGTCACCTAAGTGAATTTTTTTTAGGAACTCAAGCTTTCTGTGATCTAGAGACAGTTTGACCCAGGAATGGGTGGTGGGGTTGAAAACGATGTATCTTTTCTCCTTGGGAGCTGTGGGCTCATTTTATTTTATTTTTAATTTAAATTTTTTTTTTTTGCCATACCACGCGGCCTGCGGGATCTTAGTTCCCCTACCAGGGATCAAACCTGTGGCCCCTGCAGTGGAAGCATGGAGTCCTAACCACTGGAGCACCAGGGAAGTCCCTCACAGGCTCATTTTAAACCTCAGGGGCTTGGAGAGATTAGTGGGAATTCAGTGAAGCCCTCGGAACTTTAATTCTGTATGAGAGCTGAGTGTGACAGTTTTTAAAATGTCAACACAAAATAACCGTCTATGTTTCAACACACTGAACTTTCCTCTACCCTCTTTCTTTTGACCCAGGAATTGCAACAGTGCCGAACACCGCCTTTAACTGGAATACTTTTCTTCAGTGTTCAGGTAAGAGATGAGATCTTCCAGTAGGACTTTGACACGTGCATCTTGTCAATGCATCAGTTTCTTGCTAGGTTCACGTGGTTTTGAAGAAGGAGCTGTCAGGGTCACAGAAACTGGGTGAAAGAGTGGGAAGGGACAAGGCACAATTAGAACAAGCTTTGTTTCTCCCCATCACGGGTCTCATCCCCGTGAACCTGGGGATGCAGGTGGAATGCAAGAGGAACAGTAACACCAGCCTTTCTGATGCTGCTCCTGGGACAACCCCTCAGATGTTTAGCGTCATGTGACAGCTGTTCTTATTAAGGATGCCTACTTCCTGTGTTTTTGATGTATCTTTATTAGCTACACACATAGTAAGTCACCACGATAAAAAATTTTTTGAGAAGGATATCAGATTGAGAAACAAAATTTTAAACCACTTGAAATCTCAGCACCCAAAAGGAACTACTATTAGTGTTTTGATTTATCTTTTTAAAAAATTTTGTTTATTTTTCAGTTGAAGGATAATTGCTTTACAGAATTTTCTTATTTTCTGCCAAATATTGATATATCTTTCTCAACAGTTTTATATACCTATTAATGCTTTTCATAAATTTATGTATAATACCAATATTGTGCTCTGTGTGCTGGGTATTAAATTACTTCAGTCATGTCTGTCTCTTTGCAACCCTATGAACTGTAGCCCTCCAGGCTCGTTAATCCATGGGATTCTCCAGGCAAGAATACTGGAGTGGGTTGCCATGCCCTCCTCAATATCAGTGTTATAGCTGTATTAATGTATTATATATTTAATACATTAATATATATTAATATTATTATTATATATTATGATATCATTATATATTAGATATATAAAGATGTGATATTTATTATACATGCATAATTATGTGTGATATTTATATCAATAATATATGAATTATATACAATGTAGATACGGTTTTATATTTTAATGTTTAAATAATACATGTGTACAAATAACGCTATATATAATGATTTTTAAAGACAAAAGTGCAGTCAAGCTATATTTACTGCTCTAACATGCTGTATTCATTATGTTAATAATAATATGTTCTAACTTACTCTTTCTTAAAAATTTCTGAACTAAAGTAATATTTACATGGAATGAAATATAGACCTCTCATGTCGAATTAGATGATTTCTGACAAATGTATACATACCCTAATCGAGACAGATCACCATTCCATGACTCAAGAAAGCTCCCTCTTGTGCTTTTCCATATTTAATTCCCATCCTTCTGTAAGGGACTCTATTCCAGTTTCTATCACCCACGTCCCCTGCATTGACAGGTGATTTCTTAACCGTTGGACCGCAAGGGAAGCACGTGGGTACAAGCTTTCTGTCAGAAAAGATTGTGATACATAGATTGTGAATTTTTTCTTTCGTTCTCTGGTTTACCTTTTTGTGTTCTTAACCATGTCTTTCAAAGAGCAGAGGTTTTAAGTTTTGTTGAAGTCTAGCTCATCAATTTTTTCTTTAACGGTTAGTCTTTTGGAGTCCTTCTAAGAAATCTGCTTACCCTAAAGTCAAAAAAATATTTTCCTTATTTTCTTCTCCAGAAGTCTTAGCTTTTCCATTAGGATTGTAATCCTTCTGAAATTAATTTTTGTGTTATGGTAGGAGACAGGGATTGAAATTCATTTTTTTCCTATAAATTCCAATATCACTGAAAATGCTTTTCAATGAATTGCTCTAGTCCCTTTGCAGAGAATTGGTTTACCTATGTGTTCCTTTTATTCCCTGTATGTTATTGTTAGCCGCTCTGTTGTGTCCAACCCTTTGTGAGCCCATGGACGATAGCCCACTAGGCCCCTCTGTCATTGGAATTCTCCAGGCAAAATACTGGAGTGGGTTGCCATTCTCTTCTCCAGTGTATCTGTATATACCCACTCTGACGTCAGTATCATGCTGTCTTTGCTGTAGATTTATGGTACGTCTAGAAATCAGGCAGTGTTAGGCTATGACTTTGTTGCAGAATTGTTTTAGCTCTTCTAGTTTTTTTGCATACCCATATAAAAATTTTAGAATCATCTTGTCAGTTTCTATAAAATCTTGTTGCACTGAATCTATAGATCATTTTAGAAAGATTTGATATCTTAGCAATTCAGTTCAGTTGCTCAGTCGTGTCTGACTCTTTGTGACCCCATGAACCACAGCACGCCAGGCCTCCCTGGCCATCACCAACTCCCAGAGTCCACCCAAACCCATGTCCATTGAGCAGGTGATGCCATCCCGCCATCTCATCCTCTGTCATCCCCTTCTCCTCCTGCCCTCAATCTTTCCCAGCATCAGAGTCTTTTCAAATGAGTCAGCTCTTCGCATCAGGTGGCCAAAGTATTGGAGTTTAAGCCGCAACATCAGTCCTTCCAATGAACACCCAGGGTTGATCTCCTTCAGAATGGACTGGGTTGGATCTCCTTGCAGTCCAAGGGACTCTCAAGAGTCTTCTCTAACACTACAGTTCAAAAGCATCAATTCTTTGGCACTCAGCCTTCTTCACAGTCTAACTCTCACATCCATACATGACCACAGGAAAAACCATAGCCTTGACTAGATGGACCTTAGTCGGCAAAGTAATGTCTCTGCTTTTGAATATACTATCTAGGTTGGTCATAACTTTTCTTCCAAGGAGTAAGTGTCTTTTAATTTCATGGCTGCAATCATCATCTGCAGTGATTTTATATGTCTGCCCAAATGTTTTCTTAGGAGCAATTCCTAGAGAAAGAATTGCTGTATTAGATTATGCATTTAACCAGAGCTTTCATACATTTTGTGTGATGGTCCCTTGGAGAGATGCCATCAGGGTGCATGTCGATCAGTGAAGCTCTGAGAGTTCCATTTTCCCTACCTATGATGCCATTGTGTTTTTTGTGCTTGGTATGATCGAAGCATTATCATGGTATTTAAGTAAAATTTTATTATACAGGATCTTTAAGTGTAGGAAGTTAAGTTGTCCACAGATGAAGCCGATAAGCATAAACTGCTTGGGATTATAACTGCTTTACAGGCTGATCAGCCCAGTAATTCTGGTTAAGGTGCTAGAATAGCTAGAATAATCTCAGCAAGGACTTCCCTGGTGGTCTAATGGTTAAGAATCCACCCTCCAATGCAGGGGACATGGGTTCAATCCCTGGTCAGGGAACTAAGATCCCCCATGACGCAGGGCAACCAAGCCCACTAAGCCCATGTGCCACAACTAGAGAAGCCGGTGCATTGCAAGCAAGACCCGAGGCAGACACAAAATTAAAAAAGAAAAAATAGAATTATCTCAGGAAATGCAATTTGAAGCCTAAGGATTCATCTCTTTTAACCTGAAATGCTTCTCCTTAAAGACAACAATGCAAGGGTATCTTTAGAGGGAGCTGAAGTTGCAGGTCCTGCTATAATGTCAGAGAAGAGCGTGAAAATGCAAAATCAGTGCCCTGCCCACAGCAAACAGGAAGACACCCCAGGCCTGTTTTTGCTCCAAAAACTTCAAACAGAACCTCCACCACGTACTCCATTCCATTTCCTTGCATTCCATTCCCTTGAAAAGAAGAAATTTTCAAGCATTTGATGAGAAATAATTTTCCAAGTGTTTTACATCAATCTCGGCTACAATGGCAGAGCTGTTGTCAGCATTACAAATGAACCCATGTGGTCCAATTGCTTTATCATGTCAGGAAGTGTAAGCCGTTATTCAGAACCTGGGGGCCTGTTTTAAATCGCCTGCTGTAAGGTTTATTCCATCATCTGTATATCACAGGTCACCATTGCAGGGTAACTAAGATTCATAATTTCCAAAAAGAGGGTGATTTGTCATCCAGTTCTGTAGCCTGATGTTTGCTTGTTTCATCGGTCTTATTGTTGAGTGATTAACGGAACAGCCAGGAGATTTTAAATACTCCTTAGACAATATTCCCTCTGGAGACCTGCTCGGCTGCAGACCATACTTAATGTGTGCAATTAGAAGGTGTAAATGTATTCAGAATAGATGGGCTTAGGGGAGCTGTGGTTGTGGCTGCGGGAGCTGACTGTTGGATAATGGCTTAAGGATAAGATGGAGAATTCAGCAGCGACTCTGGGTTTTATGATCCGATGTCTGTTCTCATTTGTATGGTCGTTCATCTTTGTCAGTTCTGGAGTTCAGACTCCAGAGATGGACCATCTTTCTCACCCAGCTTCTGTCTTAACGCTGTCCTCTGGAGAATTCGAAATCTGTGATGGTGTTTTGTCACTTCCACCCTGAGACAGCGAAAACAGAAGTTACAGTGAGGAACTTCTCTGGTGGTCCAGTGATAAGGGTGCTACGCTTCCACTGCAGGGGCCATGGGTTCAATTCCCGGTTGGGGATCTAAGATCCCGTGTGTGCTGCAGTGCTGCCATTAAAAAAAGGTTGTAATGAATTTGATGAAGACTGTTAGTGATCAGTTACTCACCTTCTGATTCCTATGAATTATTAACCTTAAAATCAAAGTTTTTTTTTTTAACTCTTTATTCTATATGGGAATGTAGCCGATTAGCAATGTTGTGATGGTTTCAGATGGACACCTAAAGGACTCAGCCATACATATACATGTATCCATTCTCCCCCAAACTCCCCTGTCATCCAGGCTGACATATAACATTGAGCAGAGTTTCCTGTGCTATACAATAGGTCCTTGTTGGTTATCCATTTTAAATATAGCAGTGTGTACATGTCCATCCTAAACTTTCCATCTCTTACTCCCATTCTTCCCTACTGGCAACCACAGGTTTCTTCACTAAGCCTGTGAATCTGTTTCTGTTTTGTAAATAAGTTCATTTGTGCCGTTTCTTTTCAGATTACTCACATATAGGATATCGAATTTCTCCTTCTCTGACTTACTTCACTCAGTATGGATGGGTTGGGAAGGGTCTTAATGAATACTTGGTTTAAATAGGCGGATAGCTAATTAATCCCCAGGGTTTATTGTCACCTTCTTAAAAATCTGATGTCAATTTTAGGATGCATTCTCCTTTAAGGTACACCTTAGGTTTGCTGAGAATGTTCAGTTATATTTCTAAATCTCCTTTGTTTAAAACATTAAATCAGTTTTATGCCAACCAGATTCCATGTTCAAACAGGTCAACTAGGAACAAATAAAGAATAAAATAGATTAAAGGCACTAAAGAAAGTAAGATGTTCGTTGCTCAGTCGTGTGCAACTCTGCTACCCCATGGATTGTAGCCCGCCAGGCTCCTCTGTCCATGGGATTCTCCAGGCAAGAATACTGGTGTGGGTTGCCATTCCCTTCTCCAGTGATCTTTCCAACCCAGGGCTTGAAACCAGGTCTCCTGAATTACGCTCGGATTATTTACTGTCTGAGCCACCAGGAAAGCCCAAAAAGGCATCAAGTGGCATTGTTACAATTTTTTCACGTGATAGTCACCATAGCACTTCTGATCCAAAAGTATGTGTTTAGACATCAAGTTAGTGACCTGGTCTTTGAGTTTTCAGGTACGTCTTAAATGTTGTTATGGTTCCATCATCCATGATTTTTGCTTTTATTTTTATTTATTTGTTTGGCTGTACCGGGTCTTAGATGCGGCATGTGGGTTCTTTGATCTTGGTTGCACCATGCAGCTTAGTTGCAGCATGTGGGATCTAGTTCTTTGACTAGGGATCGAACCCAGGACCCTCTGCACTGGGTGTGCAGTCTTAACCACTGGACCACTGGGGAAGTTCTAATTTTTGTTTGTAAATAGCAGTAACTAATGCAGGTAGAGTAATGGTGCCTCGAAGGTCATCAATCCTGAAACTGTAAAAACTTAAACTTGACCTGGCCACACCTTCTTGAGTTTTATTCTCACTTTATTTCTATTTTCATTGTTTATTTGATTTTCTCTCTCCTTTAAAACTCAGTATTCCTATATGGATACTCTAGCATGCCAACTCAGATGGTCATATTTTCCTTCCTCAGGCTGCTCTGAGGAAAACTCACTTGTTTTTCAGATGGAAAATTCCTGTTATTAGATTTCTTTCTGCATTCACAGCCCCCCAAAACAGATTTTTCAACTTAACATTCACTAAGTCTGATTGCTCAGCAGAAGTTCTTGAATTTTTTTCTCCTTATAATAACAAGAAAAAAAAAAAAAAAAAAAAACAA
>SJYT01050408.1:469176-525098 GCA_006410635.1 Cephalophus harveyi | reverse complement strand
CTAAGTCTGATTGCTCAGCAGAAGTTCTTGAATTTTTTTCTCCTTATAATAATAAAAAAAAAAAAAAAAAAAAAAAAAAAACCAACAAAACAAGAGCTGCTGGAATAGAAAGCAGCTAAGAAAGTGACTTTAAGAAGGATTGGGTTTCTGTTCTGGAACAAACTTAGAGGACTTGGAGTGTGGTGTTTAGTCTGTCGCGACCCATATGGTGTCAGACCATGAAAATGACACATTTTGTTTAGAAGATAAAAATACCGTTCTCCAGGAAATGGTAATGTCGGAAAGACACGTAAATGAGTGTTTAAACGATGAGTTCAGACCTTGGTTCATGTGAATCCTGGATCTTAGAGGAAAAGTCAAGAGAAGAAAAATAAGTTTCGAGTTAAAATGAGGAGATGAAATCCACTGAAAAGTTTAGGTGGGTCTGTGTCTGACCTCCAAGCCTCTACAAGCCAGTCTGTTTTGTTCTTTTTTAAAATCTGAGAATGAACATAGTACATTTCCCCAGGAGAGGCTGAAATGGAATTATTCCAGATTGATGCGTTCCCGAGGTGGGCCTGAGACCTTGGTTGTTTGATCAGGATTTTTGAACTTCATTTCCTGAAAATGATATTGGTATATCTGAAAAATGCACATAAGCTCTCAAACCCAGGTGCTGTCTCTGCATTTAATTTAAAATTTGTTTTTAAAAAATTCCTAAAATAAGACAAAACATTTGGATCTTTGTTTGATCCTGTTCTAATGTCCTTTTCTAAATTCCTGTGACATTTAATCTCCAGCCCAGGAAGAAGTGGGGGAAGAGAAGCAAGGGGATATGGGATTAAGTCTGTCTCCTAGAGTCTAATAGGTCGGGGAGGAAAAAGGCAAGGAGGATCTCAAACTCAATTTAGTGAGTTGGGCACCAGCACTTTTAAAAAATGAAGTGAAATGGAATAGAAAATATCAGAGTGCCTGGTATGTAATAAGTCTAAATTATTTTTTGAGACCATACTGTGTATGTGTGTATCTGTGTGTCTGTGTGTGTAAACAGTTATATCTCATGTGTGCAGGATGGCAATATAAGTCACAAAACATTCTAAAGATGAATATTATCGATTATGGGTTATTTTCTTACAAGGTTGACTTTCCTAGGGACCCTGGGGTACAGATACGTCGAAGATCACTTTTTTTCAAGGGTCTTCCGAACCTGCTTTTCTTAGGAGGTTTAAGGGTTTTCTAAGAGGACATCTGAATCTTAACATTTCAGTTAAGATTTTCTCCAGTGCTAGTTATGCATCATTATTATTAGCTTTTGTAATTGTGTCAGAGTGCTCTCAATGTATCTTATTACATTTATTCTAATTATGTTACTAAAAAAAGCACAGAGGAGGGATTTCCCTAGAAGTCTGGTGGTTAAGACTGTATACTTCCAATGAAGGGAAAGCGAGTTCAATCTCTAGTTGGCGAACTAAGACCCCACATGCTTCAAGGCATGACCAAAAGATTAAAAAAAAAAAAAAAAAGTCACAGAGGAAATGAACTTGTTTCCATTGAGAATTTGATGAATGAGGGGACTTCCCTGGCAGTCTAGTGGTTAGGACTCAGTGCTTCCACTGCAGGGGACACAAGTTTAGTCCCTGGTTGGGGAGACCCCAGCCATACCCACATACCCATACCATACCCAACCATACCCACGTACCCACATACCATGCAGTGTGGTCAACAAAACAAAACAAAACCAGAAAAGTACAACAAAAAAAAAGAACTGGATGAATGAAATGAAATGTATGAATGAACACTTTCTCCTTGCATGGTTTTATGTCCAGTTATATGCATTTGCAAATTCAGAAGTTTTAGGTTCCCTTGGGTTAATGATATTAATACTGTCTATTGACCCTGTGATATGGCTGTGTAACAAACCACCTCAGATATGATGACTTAAAACAACCACAATGTATCTTCTTATGATTTTGTGGGTCAGTGGTTTAGACTTGGGGCTTTCCTGGTGGCTAAGATGGTTAAAGAATCTGCCTGCAATGCAAGAGACCTGAGTTTGATCCCTGGGTTGGGAAGATCTCCTGGAGAGGGCATGGCAACCCACTCCAGTATTCTTGCCTGGAAAATCCCATGGATAGAGGAGCCTGGTGGGCTACAATCCAAGGAGTCGCAAAGAGCTGGACACAACTGAGCGACTTCACTTTCACTTTCTTTTCACTTTCCAGTGTTCTTGCCTGGAGAATTCTATGGACAGAGGAACCTGGCGGGCCACAGTCCATAGGGTCACAGAGAGTCAGACATGACTGAAGCGACTTAACACACATGCATGGTTTGGACTTGGCTCATCTCTGCTTCCTCTGTGTTTATTGGGCTCACTTGTAAGTTAGGCTGAGGCCTGAAAGGTCCTGCATGAGTGGCTGAGTCTCTCTCCACCAAGTATACTCTTAAGGAGGCAGCCCAGCCTGACTATGAGGCAGCAGTGTCCCAATGAGTGGGGGCTTCCCAGGTGGCTCGGTGGGTGAAACATCTGCCTGCAACACAGGAGACGCAGGTTCAATTCTTGGGTCAGGAAGATCCCCTGGAGGAGGGCATGGCAACCCACTCCAGGATTCTCGCCTGGAGAATACCATGGACAAGAGAAGCCTAGAGGGCTACAGTCTCTAGGGTCACAAATTTGGCACAACTGAAGCAACTTAACAGGCATGTGCATGTGTCCCAATAGGTGAGGGGACTGGACACCAGCCTTCAAGACCGAGACTTGGGAATCACTTTCACTTGCTCTGTTACTTTTTTTTTTTTTTTTTATTATTTCTTTATTTGGCTGCACTGAGTCTTAGTTGTGAAATGTGGGATCTAGTTCCCTGACCAGGGATCAAACCCTGACCCCCCGTACTGGGAGCTCAGAGTCTTAGCCACTGGACCACTAGGGAAGTCCCTCTTTGCTGTGTAATTAATGCAAGTCACCAGGTGAGCCCAGCATCTAAGGGTGGGGACATGGGTTCCACCTTTTGTTGAAAGGGACCACAAAGAATGTGTTTTACTTGTGTGTGTGTGTGTGTGTGTGTGTGTGTGCGCTCAGCTGTGTTCGACTCTGTGGCCCCATGGACTGTTGCCGTAGGAGCCTGGCGGGCTACAGTTCATGGCATTTTCCAGGCAAGAATACTGGAGTGGGTAGCCATTCCCTTCTCCAGAGAATCTTCCTGACCCAGGGATCAAACCCATGTCTCTTAAGCCTTCTACATTGGCAGGCTGGTTCTTTACTACTAGCACCACCTGGGAAGCCCCAGTCTCACATGATAGCTTTCAAATGGCAAACCAAAATGTTTCTCTATCTAGGGGTGTGTATATGTACTCATATATGAACTTAAGAGGGTGTTCCTATAGAAACCATTTTTCTGGTTTCATAAAGAAGACATTCTTCTTAACTGAAATTTCACTGAAATATTTTCTATGACTGATGGCTGACATTTCAGTAATAACTGAGTCAGTTCTCTGTTGCCCCCTCCCCGTGCATTGCAGTGGGAAGTACCTTTGTGTTTATTAGGCCAGGCTCAGCTCAGGTTGAGCTATCAGAAGAACTGTTAGTTCATACAGTGAAATGAAAATAAAGGTTTGGTGTGGGCACAGCTGGCTGAAAGGGCAGAGCCGAACAGCCTCTGACCTTTCTTTGTCATCAGGTCATGGAGCTGCGTCCTCTCCTTTGAATATACCCTGAACTCTTCTGTTGCAGAGATTAACCAAAGTGCTGACAATCTACACGTGTTTCTCCTGATCTGTGGACTCAGACAAGTGAAAGACCCTCTCTATTTGGTGGATGCATTCTCCGGTATGTGTTCTTGGGTGACGCTTCGCCTGCGGGATTCCACTGGGATTCCCATCTTCGAAGATCTCTCCTTAAGACTTTGAGATTTCTCATTTTTTTGCCCACCAGCAGAACTGTTTCTAGATTGTTGCTTTGGAAACAATCAGAAAAATAATCACACCGTGTAGTCATTTCAGTTTTCTGCTTTCCTGTAACCTCGGTTTCTGTTTTGCTGTTGTTTTTTAGTTGCCCAGTCGTGTCTGACTTTTTTGCAGTCCCATGGGTTCCTATAGCCCACCAGGCTCCTCTGTCCGTGGGATTTCCCAGTCAAGAATACTGGAGTGGGTTCCCATTTCTTTTCTCCAAGGGATCTTCTCAGCTTCTGAGAAAAGCATAAAAAATAGCCAATAATGATAAGGCTAAAATAATTTTACCTAGAAATAATTTACACATGCCAATTTGTATTATACATTTGGAGTTTTGTTGTACTGCTTAAGTTGGGCTATAGACTCCAGTGTATACTAAAGTCCATACTGAGTTACGATGGCATATGCATCCTAACAACCTAATAAATTAGATATCTGAATAATATGCAATGGTCTAGAAAAAAAAGTTTTCCTTTAAACCATAAAATGCCCAATACTTACATTTCAAATAATTATAAGTTGACTAATATGAAAGCAAAATGATATGAAATAATTTATATTGTAGCACAATTAATACTGAACTGACTTTATGTTTTTAGCTGTGACTTAAAACCATTTTAAAAGTCTTTTTTTTTTCTTTTTTCTCCCCAAGAATGGCATCAAGAAGAGGCCAACGTTTACATGATTATTGTTGGTCCTGAAGTAAGTTGATTTGCCGTGAGCCTTGATCTCATCTCTATTTTTCTCCATTCTTTTTAGACATTTTGTAAAATTAGTTGCTTTTCTCACCCATATTTGCTTTCTTTCTTAAGCAAATAAAGCCTGTTTGCCTTCTAAAAAATGAACACCAGACCAAGGTTAGAGATGATGATGCTTTATAAGTCTTTACAATTAATTTAATGCTACAAAGGGTAAGTAATGGATTCTCTCGGGACTAGAGGCATATAAAGAAAGTTTGTCTAAGTCGGTGTATAAGATAGATGTTACATGTGATCCAGATCATCTTTGAAACTCACTGGAAGTGCTCAACAGACATGGAGCTGTTCACCCAAGCACTGGATTAGGTAATTGACATGCAGTTAGAAGCCAAGTAGGGTGGAGAATAAGAATGTATAAGCAGGAGAAATAAGCAGAGGGATGTCGTTGGCTGACCATGGCCATTGTCTGGGGAACAGAGGTCAGTGGAAGGGCTTGGGGGTGCTGCCTCTCATCTCCCTGGGACTCCAGGCACCCCTGCTCCCCATTGGCAGATCTGGAGGAAGCAGGTGATCTGTTACAGAGTCAATTCTTTTTTTTTTCAATTGTTACCAAGGCTGTGGTTTTTTTTGTTTGTTTGTTTTATTTTTGGCTATGCTGATCTTTGTTGAGCTCTTCTTTTCTGCACAGACTTTCTCTAGTTGCTGTGAACAGGGGCTACTCTCTAGTTGTGGTGTGAGGGCTTCTCACTGCGGTGGCTTCCTTTGGTGCAGGGCACGGGCTTAGTTGCCTCATGAAATGTGGGATCTTAGTTCTCGGACCAGGGATTGAACTCACGTCCCCTGTGTTGGCAGGCGCGCTCCCAACCACTGGACCACCAGAGAGGTCCCCCCGCCTGAGTGGCAACACTGGTCATCTCGTGAAAACAAACGTTGATTGGCTCTGTCCAAGCAGTTTAGAAAACAGAACCCTCATCCCTCCAGTTGGGATGTAACCCTGTAGTGAGGATGTCTCGTTTTCTCTTCATGGGGTGTCTGTATCAGGGCTGAGTCTTCTGTTCCCATGAATGACATCTCCACTGCCTTTCCCTTCTGCCCAGCAGGCTGAGTCTGGGCATGTTAAATGCCTTCGTGACATCCTTGGTCTATCCTGTCATTTCTCATCTTGTCAGTTTACTAGTTCCCTAGGGACCCATGAGGTATGCAGTGGAAGTGGCGAGCTTTTCTCAGTATTCTAAAGACCTCTGGAATACTACATTTACCTGGAGAAAGGCCCCTTAGCCTAAAACATATACAAGAGCTAGAATTTGTAAGGCCACACTGGTTGCCACAAGGAAGATGAATCACCCCACCATCTATGTTGTTTCTTTGTATAACAGGCACTCCCATATACACACCTGCACGCACATACACACATCACACACAGGCTCAGGGCCAGCCTTTAGATGGCTAGCAAGATAATTCCCAGTGCACTAATGAATGTTAAGTCACATAATGGCAAAGCTATTACTATTATTATTATTTTAATTCTCTTTCTGTCCTTCTGTTCTAGCAGCATGATTGAAAAGGTTTTAATTTGATACTGAGATTCTTGCTAACCAAGAGAGAAGGCTGCAAGCTTAGAGCCGTGGCAGCAGCAGCTATCTTGAAAGAATTTAGTAACGTGGCTTTCCTTTTCACTGCTTTTGTTTTTATGGTTTGGTTCCTTTTATGATGCATGATACTGGAAAAAACTCTGAAAATTTCCTTTAAAAATAAGTTGATTAAAAAAATGAATTTATTTCACGAAAGTATTAAATAAGCAATAGTAGAGAGGGGGCACAGATGTGATGACTTGCAAAAGTACGCAAATAGCCAGTTTGGGAAACAGTTTTTATGAAGACTCAGTGTGCCTGGGAGATACAGGTTTGAACCCTGGATCAGGAAGATCCTCTGGAGGAGGAAACGGCAACCCATTCTGGTATTCTTGCCTGAAAAAAATCTCCTGGATAGAGGAGCCTGGTGGGTTACAGTCCTTGGGGTTGCAAAGAGTTGGACATGATTGAGCGCATGCGCACATGCACGCATACACACACAGTGTATCTGGAGGCAGAAATACCAGAAGAACAATACTTGGTGGAGAAAATGTTCATAAACAACTCTGGCCTAATGACGACCTTATTTCTCTGTTTGACTTTTTCTGTCACGCTTCCTTTTAAGGAAGCCTGGAGAGAGGTGGCAACCTTCAAAGTATAGCACTAAACATGTGCCAGAAACGCTTTTCCAGGAACATAAAGACGGAGGCAGCATTGTAGCTGGTACTGGAGTCAGAGAAGAGGGAGCGGCTAGGGCCCGTGTTGTTTTCCCGCATCCGTTAGCACCTTCCTGTTCAACTCACTTGCCTATGACAGAGGGACGCCACTTGTTTCCTAAAGACTTTCTAAGTCATGGTCTCTTAGAAGAGGCGCTTCTTTTGTTTTTGCTTTCGTTTGGCCGTGTCAGGTCTTCGTTTGACACGGGCTTTGCTATGGCGCTGGGATTCTCAAGTTGAGTGCAGGGCTAAGTAGTTGTAGCGAGAGGGCTTAGTTGCTCCGAGGCATGTGGGATCTTAGATTCCCAACCGGTATCAAACCCACGTCCTCTGTATTGGAAGGCAGATTCTTAACCACTGGACCACCAGGGAAGCCCCAGATGTTTTATTTGCTAAACAATTAGGAAGGCTTTTCCATCCCCAGGGGAAAGAACCGTATTTTCCTATTTGTTTTTGAAACATACAAGCTTCCCTCTAACTTTAGTTGGCCTGCTTTTGAAAGAACAGTGATTGTAAAAAAATGTGTTTTCTTCCTCCTAATTTCACTGCAAAGAAATTAGACTCTCGGGCTCTGGGTTGGGAGGCAGTAGGGGAGGGTGGAGACTGTGACAAACTGTGGCATGACTGACTGGGAGCATGATTCAGCCACAGCAGGATTTGCATCCAGTGATGTAGTTTCCCTTGTCAACCTTCCAAGAGAAGTCACAGCCCAGAGGCCTTTTTTTTTTCTTTTGAAAAAAATGTATGTGTGTGTGTGTGTGTGTGTGTGTGTGTGAAATTTTTAAGTGCTCGCAACTAGCTAGACAAACATTCATGCACGTTCATACTCTGTCTCTCTCTCTTTCTCTTTGTCTTGTTGGTCCTACAAAATGCATCTCTGTATTTTCTTTCTTTTTTTAAAGATTGTATGTATTTATTTATTTTGATCACACGAGTCTTCTTTGCTTCACATGGGCTTTCTCTAGTTGCAGCAAGCAGAGGCTACTCTCTTGTTGCAGAGGGTGGGCCCTAGGCCTGAGGGCTCAGTAGTTGTGACTTGGGGGCTCAGTTGCCTTGCGGCATGTGGAATCCTTCTGAACCAGGGATGGAGTCCGTGTCCTCTGCATTGGCCAGTGGATGCTTAACCACTGGACCACCAGGGAAGTCCCTGTATTTCCTTTTTTGGTAACTTCCAGAGGGAGGCAGTGACTTTGACTCATGACTTGCCTGATGAGAATCAGGAAACAGATGGTGACTTGAGCTGGTCAAGACAAAGAAGGTTTACAGGGACCCTGGGAAAGTTGTGTCTTGGGAAGCTTTAGTGCTGCCACAATTTCTAGTGGAATTTCTCCTTTCCCCTTTCTCCTCCCCTTTTCCAAGCTAGTCTAATACATCTCTGACATACCTGAAGACATATTTCTTCCTGAGCCAATGCAGGTCCAGAACAAGTCTCCTAGAATGCCCCAGCCCTGAGGCCCCTGGAGGTCTCTTCTGAATCTGCATCTTCAGCCATTGACTTAGTTTGTTAGGGTGGAGCCAGGAAAGCGAAGCAGCAAGGGGATAAAAGAGTAAGAGGAGCCTGGAAACGGAGCTCTTGAGTGAAGGGCTGTGAAGGGTTATGAGCTGAGGGTTACTGGTCCTTAAGTTCATTGCCATGAATTAGTAATAATTCTCAAGTACTTCTTCCACAAGGTGCTCCACTATCTGTAATTAAAAACCCTCTAGGAAACGGAGAAAGGGATCTTGGGTTGCACATTTGCCACTTGGAAAAACCAGTTGTAAGCATCTGGCACTGTGCCAGGGCCACACTCAGTCTGGAGATTTCCTGGGATCTGCTCACTTCTCCTCCACCGACCAGAGAAACTGGATCTTCCAGATCTAACTCTGCCTGCGGGGATGTGGCTGCCTTCTCCGGCTTGCACAGACCTGAACACAGAAGCGAGCGTTTGGGACCTGATTCCTGTTTTCTTTGTCTTGGTCCGTATGGGTGGCCGTAACCACGAACCGCAGACGAAGTGGCTAAGAAACAACAAATTTATTTCTGATGTTCTGGAGGCTTCGAGTCCAGGTGAAAGTGCCAGCTGGGTCATTTTCTTCTGAGGGTACTCTTCCTTTATCTTTTTTTTCCCTTCAGTTTTTGGCTATTCTGGATCTTCATTGCTGCATACAGACTTTCTCCAGTTTCAGCAGGCAGAGGCTACTCTCTAGTTGCGGTGCCCAGGTTTCTCACTGTGGTGGCTTTGCTTGTTGCAGAGCGTTCTCAAGGGAGGGCTCAGGAGTTGTGGTGCATAGGCTTAGCTGTTGAGGCATATGGAATCTTCCCAGACCAGGGATCGAACCCACGTCCCCTGCATTGGCAGGCAAATTCTTTACCACTGGACCACCTAGGAAGTCCAGAATGTTCTTCCTTGCTTGCTGAGTCCTTGGAGCTCTCTGGGATCTTTTATCAGAACGCCGGTCCCATTCATGAGGGTTCCTGCATCACTTCCCAAAGACCTAAGCTCCCAGATATCATCACCTTGGGGATTAAGATTTCAATGTGTGAATTTTAAGGGGGACACAAACATTCAGCCCCTAGCAATATCCCTGCCTTCTAATGGGTCTTTATCAAATCTAAAGAGAATCAGTAGCCACCATCACAAACACCTTAATGTTGTCTTAGTAGACAGAATAATTTGAGTTTCTGAAATACTAAGGCAGCACTGAATATGATTAGTCACAAATTCAAACCACTTGTTTCCTTCTTGGCTCCCCCTTCCCTACAAAAGTTTTCTTTTCTTTTTTTTTTTTGGTTACACTGCCCGATTTGTGAGATCTCAGTTCCTCAACTAGGGATTGAACCTGAACCCTTAGCAGTGAAAATGCAGGCCACCAGTGAGTTCCTCAGAAGATATAAAACCAATATATTGCTATGTAGACACACATTTCATATCCTCCAATAATTCAGATAAACTACTGTCTCTTAAGTGTTATATGTTTCTTTGCTTTTTCTCCATAACCAGTGGTATGCTGGTCAGTGCTGAACAACTGTTTCTGTTGGGATGGGCAAGGTGGTAAACCCTATTTTTTAAAAGTCTTTTTGATGTGGACCATTTTTAAAGTCTTTATTAAACCTGTTGCAGTATTACTTCTGTTTTATGTTCTTTGGGGTTTTTTTTTAAGCTCCCTGACCAAGATTGAACCTACACCCTCTATATTGGAAGGCGAACTCTTAACTATTGGACCAACAGGGAAATCCCAAGCCCTATTTTATAAAAGCCCTATTTGCCTATTTCTGTAAAAAGGTTTTCCCATGGCCAGTTTCAAATTACCAGACAGCAAGTAAAGCCAACTCCAGCACATTTTACATGGTGACCCACCACACACACACACACACACACACACACACACACACACACACCAGAAACAAGCTTAATTAAATAATCCTCTTACCTCATGTATTTCACGCACTCTGATATTTCTTTAAAAACCTGTTCCATGCCTCTGCTTTGATATTTCATGTCATTAAAACAGTGCCTATTTTTATTCCAAGATTGATTTCACGATGTGCTCCATGATTCAAAGTTTGGAAAACACTGATTTGGGCCACACTGGATGGTTGTGTGTTTGTGTATGTGTGTGTGTAACCCCTAAACATACTCCCTCTTGAAAGCCAGTGCATTGGCTGCTTCCTTAATGAGATTCCCTCCCCGGATCGTGGCCTGGCTTTGATATGCTTCTCTTGACCACTCAACTTAAACAAGCTCTTCCCTATTATCCTTACAAGATTTCTAGGCATCTCTCAGTTTTCAGTGTCAAGAATTCAATTTAATACCACTTTTGAATACAGAAGAAGGAGGAGACTAAAAGGGTTTTACACTTGACATTGAATCTTTGCTACAATGTTATGGGTTAATACACTGATCTTTTGGAAATGAATTTGAGAAGTGGGTCAGAGGTCAAATCTTGGGACACATTACAATTCATCTTTTAACCATTATCTCTTAGAGTGGATTAAACACCCCAAGTACTACAATTATTTTTGACATCTGATGTGAATACACTCTTCTTCCACTCATTTTTTTTTTTTTCTTTGTTAACTGCTAAGCTCAATGACTGAATAAACACTCTAAGTCTAAATTGCACCCTTTAGGAGGACTGTAGCCTTTCTGGGTCATGTGCCTCTTAGAACAAAATTGCACTGACTCGGTTAGTGAATATGTCTTGAGAAAGAGCTCAGTCTGTTTTTAGGGTGTGCTCACAGTGCATACAGCAGTGATTCCTGCTCTCTTTGTCCGTGTCTCTGCATGCAGCCTGGTCGGATAGGAGACCCCAGTGAAGAAGCTTAGCCTGTGCCCCTGGGCTGCAGCCTCAGACCAACTTCAGCACAAGGACATGTATTACGAGATGATAAGAGCTTCTCAGAGAATTGTTGGGGAGGCTGAAGACCAGGTTTGACTGCACCCATTTCTTAGTCTCTGGGTCATTCCCTTCAAGGTTCATGGTCTGCCGTGGGTTACCTCTGGCATTTTGTAAGGAGAGGACCAGGCACCTAATTCCACTTCCATCAGACCACACCCAGGGGGCAGAAGTGAGAAGATGCACAGGGGAAGCCGAAGAGGTGAAATGGAAGCCAAATATTCAAAGCAGAAAATTGATGATCATGGCATATGCAAATTACCAATTTGTATGAATGATCAGACAAGAACCAAATACTTTTGTAGGTCACTTAATGGATATCAATGTAGCCCTTATATTTAGTCCCAGAGAATAGAATAGACTTGGCCCCTGCCTGAGTGGACGTGAGGTCTGGTTAGGAAGAGAGACGAGGACAGGTAACTCTAGACTGGAGGTGTATCTGCCAGGACAGGGGAGCCTATGGGCTGGGCTGCATACAGCATTCACGTTTGTTCCTACCATGTTCCATGGTCCAGCTCAGAAGGCAGTTATCACCCTCCTCTTTAGAATATTATTGCTCTCCTTTTTAATCGACACTCATCTCTCTACCAACCATTTATAAAATACTAGAGTGTATGTTCGGAGAAGGCAGTGGCACCCCACTCCAGTACTCTTGCCTGGAGAATCCCATGGATGGAGGAGTCTGGTGGGCTGCCGTCTATGGGGTTGCACAGAGTCGGACATGACTGAAGCAACTTAGCAGCAGCAGCAGCAGAGAGAATGTTGTTCTTCCCAGGTGGCACTAGTGGTAAAGAACCCACCTGCCAATGTAGAAGACGTAAGAGACGCAGTTTCGATCCCTGGGTTGGGAAGATACCCTGGAGGGGGGTATGGTAACCCACTCCAGTATTCTTGTCCGGAGAGTCCCATGAACAGAGAAGCCTAAGGCTACAGTCCACAGGGTCGCAAAGAGTCGGACACGACTGAAACGATTTAGCACGCACACAGAGTGTTCTTAGATTGCTTTTTAAAAAATGGTGATGCTGTGTATGTTACACATTGAAAAAATAAAGTGATCATTCTTAACAAGAACATTTCAAAAAGTGAGATCCCAGTCCCCTGTTAAAATCTACTTAATCCTTCATTACTTCTTACTGCGGGCAAGTTCATTAACATCTTTAGAACAAGATTGAATCATCCCTGTCAGGCAAAGGGTAGTTCTGCATGGCTGGGTAATAGAGTGATTGCGTGCTAGCTGGGTACCCTTCACTGCTCTGAGCCTCAGTTTCTCCATCTGTAAAGTGGGCATGACTCAGAACACATTACCTGCCTCGTAGTTTCCTATGAGGCCAAAATAAGTGAATACTTGGCATAGCACCTGGTTCATAGGCAGCATCATAAGGATGTTTAATTAAAGAATGAAAGAACTTTCTGTGCTGATGTTTCCTTTGTGTGTTGACAGGCTAAGATTCTGTTTTAGCTGCAGGATGGTTTGAGTTAGACGCTAGTTTTCTATTAAAGCTTCTTTGATCTCTCGATCCAACCATTTTGGCAAAGCATGTGGTTTCTGCTTGCAGGGGCGTATGGAGTGGGTGCATTTTATGGTTCTCTTTGATAAGCAAAGTGGTAGGAACATTCGGCTCGTGCGTGACAGCTTAATGACTTCCCACGATAATTTCTTATATCTAAGATGATTTTCCTTCAGCCTGGGAGTTGAGACAATGTATTTTGCTAGAAAGTAAATAAGCTTAGAAGGAGGAAATGAGAATTTTCTTTGCTGCTTGCCATGCTCTCGCTTTTTAAAATTTCATAACATGCACTTTCATTAAATAAAAATATCGACCCTTCTTTTTTTTTTTTTTTTCTTTATCTTGTGTTTTGTTCAGCTTGGCTTCACTAAGAGATTTGAAAATGAACTGATGTGGAAGGCAAGCCGAGAAAAGTTTAATGCAGTTTGTACTTTCAACTTGAAAGTTGCTGTTACACCTTCGGCTAAATTTTAGTTAAAGGGTTATGTTAGTTGCTCAGTCACGTCCAACTCTTTGTGACCCCATGGACCATAGTCTGCCAGGTTCCTCTGTCCATGGAATTCTCTAGGCAAGAATACTGGAATGGGTAGCCATTCTTTTCTCCAGTTAGATAGTTCAGCTGTCTTATTCAATTTTTTTTCCTTGATGAAATCTTTTAGACACATGTTTAAAAATTAAAAGCAAAAGGAATTTCTGTTTTTTTCCAATAAGAAAAAAAATTTTTGGCCACACCGTGGAGCATGTGGGATCTTAGTTTCCTGACTAAGGATTGAACCGGCTCCCCTTGTATTTGAAGTATAGTGTGTTAACCACTGGACCACCAGGGAAGTTCTGAGGAATTTGTAACTAAAAATTATTATAAATAAAACATATATGTCAGAATTCATGGTGGTAGTTGTTTAGTTGCTAAGTCATGTCTGATTCTTACGACCCCATTGACTGTAGCCTGCCAGGCTCCTCTGACCATGAGATTCCTCAGGCAAGAATACTGGAGTGGATTGCCATTTCCTCCTCCAAGGAATTGAACCTGGGTCTCCCGCATTGCAGTGGGATTCTTTCCGCTGAGCCACCAGGGAAGCCTCATCAAAATTCATAAGTAAGTGTTAGCTGCTCAATCGTGCCTGACTCTTTGTGACCCCATGGACTGCAGCCCACCAGGATCCTCTGTCCATGAGATGTTCCAGGCAAGGATACTGGAGTGTGTTGCCATTTCTTTCTCCAGGGGATCTTCCCAACCCAGGGATTGAACCTGGGTCTTGTGTACTGCAGGCAGATTCTTTACTGACTGAGCTAGTCAAAATTCATATGAAATGCCAAAAGAAGGCTTT
Organism: Cephalophus harveyi; assembly: GCA_006410635.1. Classification (NCBI taxonomy): domain Eukaryota; kingdom Metazoa; phylum Chordata; class Mammalia; order Artiodactyla; family Bovidae; genus Cephalophus; species Cephalophus harveyi. The sequence goes on along the minus strand of SJYT01050408.1, from coordinate 510,976 downwards.
CATGAAATTGTTTACCTTTTCATGATGAGACATTAGGGTTATAATATAATCGAATGACTTAGGATGATTTAAGTGAAAAAAATCAAAAGTGGGAAACAGAAAGGTAGAACCAGTTGGAAATCATTCATTTAGCAAATATTATCCAGGACAGAACTAGCATGATCTTGGGAGGAAAATGAAGATGTATAAGGAGAAGAGTTGGACAAATACCCAACAAGTACCAAAAAAAGTAGGTCCATGTTTTGTAGGAGGTGGTAGAAAAGTTTGAGAGGAGACTTTACTTCCTGTTTGGATGATCAGACAAAGTTTCTCAGAGAGGGAACATTTGCCTGTGCAGTGGGGGATGAATGGATTTTAAGGATTGAGGTTGGCCTTCCTGGTGGAGAAAAAGACATGTAATTAGGAGAGAGGTGAGAAGTGGAGAGTAAATGTTACTGAGTCTGAGTTCATACTGCCTGCTGCACGACAGGCCAATAAATCAAGAAACGAGTTGTTGGGGCAAGAAATAGCAACTTTATTTTGAAAGGCCAGCAGACTGAAAAGATGGTGGGCTAGTGTCCCAAAGACCCATCTTCCATACAGATCTGCCTCTACAGAGCGCAGCTCTCCATGCTTGGCAAGAGACAAGTGAGCCATCTGGTTATCTTTTTAGAAGACACCAGTCTGTGGGCGATTCATGCCAGATGTGTCACAGTTATGCCAAAGGACGTTCACCCAGCATGTTGCATACACCAAGAATATCCCTAAGACCCTACTAGGACAGAAAACATTTCACTCCTTAAAAAAAAAAAAAAAAAATATATATATATATATATATCTTCTTGTTTGATAGTTCTAAATGTTACATTTTTCCCCCATGGGGTCAAAAGCTACCTATGTGATTTTGAGTGGAAAAATAGGGGGCAGAAATCAGGGGTTGCAATTTTTCCATTTCCGTTTGTTTGAGAATAGTATTAAAAGCAGAGACATTAACACAGGTCAGAATGTTTCAGCAAGCAAGTTTCAGAAGTTGAATTTTATAACAATAAACCTATTAAAATATTGCCAGCATTTGAATTTTCTTAAAACAAATGTCTTTAAAATTTTTTTATTGATATGAGTGTACCTATGGCTCGTAAAAAGCCTCTTGATGAAAGTGAAAGAGGAGAGTGAAAAAGCTGGCTTAAAGCTCAACATTCAAAAGACAAAGATCATGGCATCTGATCCCATCACTTTATGGGAAATAGATGGGGAAACAGTGGAAACAGTGTCAGACTACTTTTTTGGGCTCCAAAATCACTGCAGATGGTGACTGCAGCCATGAAATTAAAAGATGCTTACTTCTTGGAAGGAAAGTTATGACCAACCTAGATAGCATATTCAAAAGCAGAGACATTACTTTAGCAACAAAGGTCCTTCTAGTCAAGGCTATGGTTTTTCCAGTGGTCATGTATGGATGTGAGAGTTGGACTGTGAAGAAAGCTGAGCACGGAAGAATTGATGCTTTTGAACTGTGGTGTTGGAGTAGACTCTTGAGAGTCCCTTGGACTGCAAGGAGATCTAACCAGTCCCTAACCAGTCCATTCTAAAGGAGATCAGTCCTGAGTGTTCTTTGGAAGGAATGATGCTAAAGCTGAAACTCCAATACTTTGGCCACCTCATGGGAAGAGTTGACTCATTGGAAAAGACTCTGATGCTGGGAGGGATTGAGGGCAGGAGAAGAAGGGGATGACAGAGGATGAGATGGCTGGATGGCATCATCGACTTGATGGACATGAATTTGAGTGAACTCTGGGAGTTGGTGATAGACAGGGAGGCCTGGTGTGCTGCAGTTCATGGGGTCGCAAAGAGTTGGACACGACTGAGCGACTGAACTGAACTGATGACTGATTCTTGCTGATATATGACAGAAAAACCACAAAATTCTGTAAAGCAATTATCCTCCAATTTAAAAAATAAAGTGGCAAAAAAATTTTTATTGAAATATAGTTGATTTACAAAGTTGTATTTCAGGTGCGCAGAACAGTGATTCAGTTTTATATATATATATATATATATATATATTCTTTTTTAGGTTGTTTTCCATAATAGATTAAGTGATTCAGGTATACACACACACACACACAGATTTCCCTGGTGGCTCAGATGCTGCACTGTTTAATCCCTGGATCAGGACGATGCCATGGAGAATGGAATGGCAACCCACTCCACTCTTCTCGCCTGGAGAATTTCATGGACAGAGGAGCCTGGTAGGCTACAGTCCATGGGGTTGCAAAGAATTGGACACAATTGAGCAACTAACACACTCACTCAAACACACATTAAATATATATTCTTTTAAAGGTTCTTTTCCATTATAGATTAACTATTGTTCCCTGTGCTATACACTAAGACCTATTGTTTATCAGTTTTATATACAGTAGTGTTTGTATGCTGGGCTTCCCTGATAGCTCAGTTGGTAAAGAATCTGCCTGCAATGCAGGAGACCCCAGTTTGATCCCTGGGTTAGGAAGATCTGCTGGAGAAGGGAAAAGCTACCCATTTCAGTATTCTGGCCTAGAGAATTCCAGGGACTGTATAGTCCATGGGGTCGCAAAGAGTCAGACATGACTGATTTTAATATATCCCTCTCTCCACGCCTTTCCCCTTTGGTAACCATAAGTTTGTTTTTTGTCAGTGAGTCTATTTCTGTTTTGTGAGTAATTTCATTTACATCATTTTAAAAATTCCAAATATAAACAGTATCATATGATATTTAAAACAAGTACGTCTCTTGTTGATGGCAACTAAATGGCCTTTGCAGTATTTTAATCATATGGTAGGTTCCATCTGTTCAGTACACTTTTGAGTTGCTTTACTTACATGTGTCTAGTGGTGTGTGTCTTCTGTACTGTTCCTGCAAGTCTGCTGTTAAAGTATATTAAGCTTTTAAAAAATCTAGGAATAATTTCCATTTTGTTATACACCCAGATTTGCTGTGTCCACCATCAAAGTGATGTCATGACCTCAGGGAAATGAGTGAGCTTTGCGTTACTGGTTCTTTGGGATACATCTTCGGCATATGAATAGTTTAAAGGATCTGGGCTCTACCACACATACACACACACACAGCGTTTCCTTGCCAGAGGAAACCAAAATGAAGTTTTTGGAAAACACAAAATTATTTCAGCATGACAAACTCTAGGGATATCATCATATTCATTAAGTCGACTTGGTTTGTAATTCCTGATACCTACTGGTGAGGTGTGAATGAGAATAGAAATTGAATCTGCCTTCACTTCTAAACTCATCTGCAGTAACAGGAAGAGCTGGCAGACACTGTATTTGTAAAATGTGCTTACACCCTCATCTGCCTCTATCTCTGAAGACATGTTTAGAATTTTGTCTTACACTTGCCTAAGTTTAAGAATATTTTCTCAGTTATTTTAAAATTGTATTCATTGTTAATAAAACCTGGGGAGGGATGCAGGGGAAAACCTATCTACTGATTGTTTCATTTAATAGTTTGCAGTTGGATGAAACAGATGCGATAAACATGCACTGCAGCTTCACCCTAATAGGCTTGTAGGGACCCTATGACAGGTGGAAAGTTATCCGTAAAGATCCTCTTGGTACTTCAGGAAGTAAACTTACCTGAGAAGAGGTCATTGTGCGTAAAGAGTACATTAGTTTGGCTTCTGATGTACCAAATAACTTTACCTTGGAATAAGGTGTGTTTTCTGTGGATTCTGTGATGACCTTCAGGTGTGCAGGTATCTTGCTGAGAAGTATGGCAGGGCTCTGGGGAAAGTACACATTTCAGATGAAGTGTATAGATATTTTTGTATTAGTGCTGCAATCTGCAGCTGTCATTCCTTCTAGCAAGGCTTTGCTATTTAACTTTTCTTCTACTACTCATCTAGCAGTTACTGTGCTTCAGAAAAAGTTGTAAGCACTGAATGTGTTTTAACTATTTGATCCTCCCAATAATCCCACAGTACTGTTATCATTCTCTTCTTACGGATGAGGAGCCTGAAGCCCAGAGACATCCATTAATGTGCACATGGCCACGTGGCTAGAAATTGATTTGGGAAGGATTTGACCCAGGTGGTCTGTCTCTAGAGCCCCACTCAGTCTGGACATCTACACATGAGTTTTCTTAAAAGCATGTGGAGTCAAAAAATGTTGGTATAAGAGACCAGTTTAAGAAACATTGCTATTAATGTTTGCATTAATTTAGCAAACACATTGACTACCAGGGATACAATGGGATGAAACAGGGTGCCTGGGAGCTCCGCTGGTAGTCCAGTGGTTGAGAATCTGACTCGCAATGCAAGAGATACTGGTTCAGTCCCTGGCCTGGGAACATCTCACATGTCCCAGAGCAACTAAGCCCGTGAGCCACAGCTGCTGAAGCTTGTATGCCTGGAGCCTGTACTCCTCAACAAGAGAAGCCACTTCAATGAGAAGCCCATGCCCCACAACTAGAGAGTAGCCCCCAATCTCCACAACTGGAGAAAGCCCACGTATAGCAAAGGAGACCCACCATAGCCAGTAAATAAATCTTAAAGAAAAACATGGCACCTGTCTCATAGGACGTATTTCCTCTAGATATGAAATAGGAGTGAAGTGCAGACTCAAGAATATCACATTGTAACTAATTAAAAGGTTGGACTTGGCTTTTTTAAAAATGGAAATATAATTTGTATGTCATACAATGCACCATTTAAAAGTATTTAACACAAAGTTTTGCAGTCATCACCCCTATCTAGTTTTGGGGCATTTTTATCATCTCCCCCAAATCCCATACCCATTAGCAGTCACTCCTATTCTCCCCACCTCCCAGTGCCTAGCAACTAACCTACTCTCTTTCTTTATAGATTTGTCTGTTCTGGACATTTCATATAAAAAGAGTCACAATTTAGGACCTTTTGCGTCTGACTTCTTTCACTTAGCATCATGTTTTCAAGGTTCCCCCATGCTGTAGCATAAATCAGTACTCCATTCCTTTTTGTTGACTGAATAATATTTCATTGTATGGACAAGACCCCATTTTGTTTTCCCATGTATCAGCCCATGGGCGTGACTTTGCTTTAACATTGTGTGTCTGGAAAGGCTCCCTGTTAAAAATAAAATTTTAATTCAGTCAGATCTTTTATTTTAGATCTACCAAGGGTTTCAATTCCTTCTACCTCAAAGGTTTTATGACAAAATCCACCACTGTAATCAACCAGGCAAAACTTTCATTGAAGTATTATGTTTTTGTCAGATTTTCCCTTGACTGTAAATGACTTCTGTTTTAGGACCTTGAGTTGGGGGGATAATTCTTGGCCTCCCATACCTGGAGCTTCACCAGGCTCTTATCTTATAGACCAAACAGGAAACAGGAATGCAGTTGGCCCTGTGTATCATCGGGTTCTGTATTCTCAGATTCAACCAACCATGGACTGAAAATATTCAGGAAAAGAGATTCCAGAAAGTTCCAAAAAGCAAAACTTCAATTTGCTGTGCATTGGCACCTATTTACATTGCATTTATATTAGTACTGTAAGTAATCCAGAAATGATTTAAAGTATACAGGAGGATATGTTTCAGTTAGATGTAAATACTATACCATTTTATATAAAGAACTTGAGCATCCACAGCATTTGATATCTGAGGGGGTCCTGGAACGGTGGATACTGAAGGACAACTGTATGTGTTTGTGTCTTTAAATTTTCTCTCAAGTTCTTCTTTTCCTTATTACTTTGCAGTAGCTGGACTCTGCGGTATTCTTCTGTATTTGATTTACTTTTTCCTTTTCTGAGTTGTTACATCTGGCTCTGTTGCCATGATCTGCAATTCTCTTGAGACTTAGATTCGTTTCTGGCTTTTCCTAAAATTCATCTTTGTCAATTTTCAGGTTGATCCAGTCTTCACAAGGGAAGTAAAAGCCAAAGTAAAGAGGTAAGTATGGGAGTTCCCTGGTGGTCCAGTGGTTAAAACTCCAAGCTTCCAATGCAGAGGATTCGGGCTTCATCCCTGGTGAGGGAATGGTGAAGAACCTGCCTGCCAATGCAGGTTCAATTCCTGGTTCGGGAAGATGCCCTGGAGGAGGGCATGGCAACCCACTCCAGTATCCTTGCCTGGAGAATCCCATAGACAGAGGAGCCTGATGGGCTACAGTCCATGGGGTCACAAAGAGTCGGACATGACTGAAGCAACAGGGAACTGAGGTCCCACATGCTGAGTGACATGATGAAATACATTAAAAAAAAAAGAGATAAGCATAGGGAGTGAACAGATATTTTGCAGGAGGGGAAGCCTGCTGCTGCTGCTGCTAAGTCGCTTCAGTCGTGTCCGACTCTGTGCGACCCCATAGACGGCAGCCCACCAGGCTCCCCCGTCCCTAGGATTCTCCAGGCAAGAACACTGGAGTGGGTTGCCATTTCCTTCTCCACCACCAATGCCTAGTGACTGATAAATAATCCCAGTTCCCAGCATTCACCATCTCCCAGACTCTGTTCCCAGCACTGCATTAATAATTCCTCCTTTAATCTCCTGATGATCCTGTGAGAATCTGGGCGCTCTTCCTTTCCCCACTGACAACCCTGGAAGCTGACATGCTGGGAGCATCAGCAGTTCCCTAGGGAGCAGTCACGTGGATGCACGTGTGAAGACATACGACCTTGCTAGGTCAGGAAATGCCCAGGAAACCCACTTTGAGGTTATAATTGTCCCTTACCTCATGGGTCAAAACCGAAAAAAACCAAACAAACTAAAAATCTGCTGGGGAGGGTGAAAATTGCAGCCATTCCTCTGGAAAGCAGTTTGCCCGGGTCTTTGCTGTCAGCCGCGTTTGTCTGCCCGTAACAGAGACCAGGGCTTCCCTGGTGGCTCAGTGGTAAAGAATCCCCCTGCCAGTGCAGGAGATGCAGGTTTGATCCCTGGGCCAGGAAGATGCCCTGGAGGAGGCAATGGCAACCCACTCCAGCATTCTTACCTGGAAAACCCCATGGACAGAGGAGCCTGGTTGGCTACAGTCCACGAGGTCCCAAAACAGTCAGACACGACTTAGCGACTAAACAGCAACAACAGAGACCCAACAGTGCTGGCTTACACACCCAGGGGTTTTAGCTGCTCACATCAAAAAATCTGATGTCATTGGTCCAGGACCAAGTAAGACTTCAGAGACGTTGTCTCCTGTCTCTCCTTCCTATGCTCCCTACCTGTGACTTCCATTTCTAGGATGACTGTAGCTGTAGAACTCACACATCACTTTCCATGTTCTAAGTGGGGAGATGGGGCAGGACAAGAGCCAGAAGGATCCTCTCCCGTGCAGGTCAGCCCCCCTTTATGAGTATATCCTCACCCTCCCAGGATCCCAGCTCCTCCTCCTGGCCACTCCACCACCCCAGAGGACTGGGAAACACTGATTTCACCCCCATATGCAATCAGGTGTCTATATTGCTCACGGATACAGAATGCATGTAAAAGTATAACCAGTTATGTGAAATGATAACCTCAAAACTGTGAGACTGGAGAGGTTTGGGGGAATGGAGAAGAATGTCCGTACTGTAATATGCAATCAGGTGTCTTTATATTGCTCACAGATACAGAATGCATGTATGTAAAAGTATAACCAGTTACGTGAAATGATAACCTCAAAACCGTGAGACTGGAGAGGGTTGGGGGAATGGGAAAGAACGTCTGTTCTGTCAGGTGAGAAAAATAAAACAAGGCAAAACCTCTGTGACAAAGGTTGTGTTACACTCTTGGTTTTACTATTTCTATTTCTTTCTGTTTATGATACATCTATGATTATCTCTGAGTATCTTTTCTAATATTTATCTTTATTTATTTATTTGACTGAACTGGGTCTTAGTTGTGGCATGTGGGCTTTAGTTCCCTGACCAGGGATTGAACCCAGGCTCCCTGCATTGGGAGCACGGAATCTTAGCCACTGGACTACCAGGGGTACTCACCCTCTCTGAGTATCTTTTAAAAAGCATTGGGACTGTTTATAATAGCCAGGACATGGAAGCAACCTAGATGTCCATCAGAAGATGAATGGATAAGAAAGCTGTGGTACATATACACAATGGAGTATTACTCAGCCATTAAAAAGAGTACATTTGAATCAGTTCTAACGAGGTGGATGAAACTGGAACTGATTATACAGAGTGAAGTAAGCCAGAAAGAAAAACACCAATACCGTATACTAACACTTTTATATGGAATTTAGAAAGATAGTAACGGTAACCCTGTATGCAAGATAGCAAAAGAGACACAGATGTATAGAACAGACTTTTGGACTCTATGGGAGAGAGAAAGGGTGGGATGATTTGGGAGAATGGCATTGAAACATGTATAATATCATGTAAGAAATGAATCACCAGTCTAGGTTCGAAACAGGATACAGGATGTTTGGGACTGGTGCACTGGGATGACCCAGAGAGATGGTATGGGGAGGGAGGTGGGAGGGGGGTTCAGGATTGGGAACTCATGTACACCCGTGGTAGATTCATGTTGATGTATGGCAAAACCAATACAGTATTGTAAAGTAAAATAAAAAATTTTAAAAAATTATGTCATATTAAAAAAAAAAAAAAGCATTGGGAATCTCTGACGTCCAGTATCTGAGAATCATGTCTTGTTGGTCAGAAGGATTCAGGATGGAAGCAGGTGTGTTCACAGACTTCCTCCCTCCCTTATCAGGGATGGAAATAGAACGGATCCTCACTCCAGTATGTTTTTCTGTACTGAACCCTTTATCAATCATGCTTCCCTGGTGATCGAAGATAATTCTCCAAAATTGTCATCTTTCCTCCCAGCCTCTCCCTGTAAGATTCCCGGCCATAGATGCTCTCTGCTCCCTGTTGTTTCAGGACCCCTGGGGTACGACTGATCAGGGAGATGGCTCAGGAAGACCTCCATGCTGTCATGAAGAATTGCTTCGCTCTGGTGAATAGCTCTGTCTCTGAAGGCATGTCAGCCGCAATTCTGGAGGTAATGATCTAACGAGCCCTGAGAGTGGAAATATGAAATTGTCGACCACCCCTTTTCTTAGTTATGGAGGTGATGCGTTTGTCAATAAAGCTCTGTGCTTCGTAAAGCTAACAAGCACAGCGGCGTCTCTTTGGGAGTTCTAAAGTAGTTTTGAAGTTCTAGCTGGGATTTAAAAATACTATTTTCTTTCTCCTTGCCATTTTTCCTTGCCAGTGACAAAATGAAATAAAACTAGGATAGCGTCGCCTCTCTGACTCACCAAGTAGCTTCAGTGGGAAGGTGACGGAGACTATGAAGGGCTGGGACAGGATGTGGATAAAGGTGTGTTTTGTAGGAAGCCTTCCTTTGTCTTGATTTCTTCTCCCTCTTTTCAGTGTGTGCAATGATCCCAGAATTTAGGGGATAAGAAAGGGATGCGCTTGTGCACAGAGGGTAGGTGTGGTAACAGAGAGGAGTGGTTACAGATACACAGGAGGGTGGGAATGAGGGTGGACCGAATCTCTCCATCTAGTGCTCAGCTCTGAAAAAATCGCTTCCTGGACTTTCCTGGTTGCCCAGTGGTTAAGACTATACCTTCCACTGCAGGGGACGAGGGTTTGACCCCTGGTTGGGGAACTAAGATTGCACACACCACCGTGCTGCGCAGCCAAAAAGAAAAGAAAAGAAAAATTGCATACTCTACTTGAGCTAAATATGCACATCCCAGTACAACCTTGCAGTCCATTGCTGGAGTTTTCTGCATTGAAATAAGCCCCTGCTCTTGAAAACCTGGCAGGCTCTAGTTTGACTGTATCAACTCTTGGGTAGAGGACTTAATCCAACCTAGAAGCCCTTTGCAGTCTCTTCTTACTGAGCGTTTTTCCATAATTGGGTGTTTACCCAGGATATCTTTTCTTTTTTTTTTTTTTTTTGGTTTCTAAAATAAATTTTTTTTGGCTCTGCAGCATGGTATGTGAGATCTTAGTTCTCTGACCAGGGATTGAAACTGTGTTCCCTGCATTGATAAAATGGAGTCTTAACCACTGGACTGCCAGGAAAGTCCCAACCTAGATATCTTTTAAAACTTTTTCTGCTTTTTTTGGCCGCACCCTGGAACTTCAGCAATCTTAGTTCCCTGACCAGGGATTAAACCCTGGCCCACAGTAGTGAAAGTGCAGAGTGCCAACCGCTGGACCATCAGGGAATTCCCTTACCTGGATATCTCAACAGCTTTGTGTTAGTGACTTGCGGTCATCACCAGTGTGCACTTAATACAGAAGGGTTTTTGCCTTCTCTTATTTTGCTGTTGGTTCGTGGCATGCTGGGTTCCTTTAAGAGTGATATTAGTAAAGAGGAGATGCCATCTGTCCTGTCATAACTAGCTTTCAGTGCTGAGTTGTCTTCATATCCCTAAATCACAAGCCATCAAATGTGTGGAATTTCCTATAGTTCTTTACACATGCCTTACAGACAATGGATGCCACAGAAGTCCTATGGATTAGCACCTGATAAAACCCCCTGTTCAGTTCAGTTCAGTCGCTCAGTCATGTCCAACTCTTTGCAACCCCTTGCAATACAGCAAGCCAGGCCTCCCTGTCCATCACCAACTCCCAGAGTTTACTCAAACTCATGTCCATGAGTCGGTGATGCCATCCAACCACCTCATCTTCTGTCGCTCCCTTCTCCTCCTGCCTTCAATCATTCCCAGCATCAGGGTCTTTTCCCTGATGTGAGTGAGTCAGTTTGTCCCATCCGGTGGCCAAAGTATTGGAATTTCAGCTTCAGCATCAAGCCTTCCAATGAATATTCTGGACTGATTTCCTTTAGGATTGACTGGTTGGATCTACTTGCCATCCAAGGGACTCTCAAGAGTCTTCTCCAACACCACGGTTCAAAAGCATCAGTTCTTCAGCACTCAGCTTTCTTTATAGTCCAACTCTCACATCCATACATGACCACTGGAAAAATCATAGTTTTGACCAGATGGACCTTTGTTGGCAAAGTAATGTCTCTGCTTTTTAATATGCTGTCTAGGTTGGTCATAACTTTTCTTCCAAGCAGCAAACGTCTTTTAATTTCATGGCTGCACTCACCATCTGCAGTAATTTTGGAGCCCCCAAAAATAGTCTCTCACTGTTTCCTTATCTGTTTGCCAAGAAGTGATGGGACCAGATGCTATGATCTTATTTTTCTGAATGTTGAGTTTGAAGCCAACTTTTTCACTCCCCTCTTTCACTTTCATCAAGAGGCTCTTTAGTTCTTCACTTTCTGCCATAAGGGTGGTATCATTTGCATTTCTGAGGTTATTGATATTTCTCCTGGCAATCTTGATTCCAGCTTGTGCTTCATCCAGTCCAGCATTTCGATTGATGTACTCTGCAATTAAGTTAAATAAACAGGGTGACAATATACAGCCTTGATGTACTCCTTTCCTGATTTGGAACCAGTCTGTTGTTCCATGTACAGATGTAACTATTGCTTCTTGACCTGCATACAGATTTCTCAGGAGGCACGTCAGGTGGTCTGGTATTCCCATCTCTTGAAGAGTTTTCCAGTTTTTTGTGATCCACACAGTCAAAGGCTTTGGCATAGTCAATAAAGCAGAAGTAGATGTTTTTCTGGCACTCTTTCCCTTTTTCAGATGATCCAATGGATGTTGGTAATTTGGTCTCTGGTTCCTCTGCCTTTTCTAAATCCAGCTTGAACAGCTGGAAGTTCACAGTTCATGTACTGTTGAAGCCTGGCTTGGAGAATTTTGAATGTCACTTTGCTGGCATGTGAGATGAGTGCAATTGTGCGGTAGTTTAAGCATTCTTGCCTTTCTTTGGGATTGGAATGAAAACTCATGTTTTCCAGTCCTGTGGCCACTGCTGAGCTTTCCAGATTTGCTGGCATATTGAGTGCAACACTTTCATAGCATCATCTTTTAGGATTTGAAATAACTCAACTGGACTTCCATCATCTCCACTAGCTTTGTTCATAGTGTTGCTTCCTAAGGCCCACTTGACTTCACATTCCAGGATGTCTGGCTCTAGATGAGTGATCACACCATCGTGATTATCTGGGTCATGAAGATCTTTTTTGTATAGTTCTTCTGTGTATTCTTGCCACCTCTTCTTAATATCTTCTGCTTCTGTTAGGTCCATACCATTTCTGTCCTTTATTGAGCCCATCTTTGCATGAAATGTTCCCTTGGTATCTCTCATTTTCTTGAAGAGATCTCTAGTCTTTCCCATTCTGTTGTTTTCCTCTGTTTCTTTGCACTGATCACTGAGGAAGGCTTTCTTATCTCTCCTTGCTATTCTTGGAACTCTGCATTCAGATGCTTATATCTTTCCTTTTCTCCTTTGCCTTTTGCTTCTCTTCTTTTCACAGCTATTTGTAAGACCTCCTCAGACAGCTATTTTGCCTTTTTGCATTTCTTTTTCTTGGGGATGGCCTTGATCACTGCCTCCTGTACAATGTCACGAAGCTCCGTCATAGTTCTTTAGGCACTCTGTCAGATCTAATGCCTTGAATCTATTCCCTTTGAATCTAATCCCTTGAATCCCTTGAATCTATTTCTACCCCCTGCAGAAAAGGAAATATTTGGCCATTGGTCCTCTGAGTCTTTGAATCACATTTCACATCCGTATTCTCATAACCCTAGTTTTTTACTTCAGGCTCTACTTAATTAGAGTGATGCTATTATTGTATCGTAAGTGTTTGTAACATCCATTTATTCATTTGGACACTAGTTGAATTTACTGACCAAAGGTACAATTTGTGAATTTTGATGTTTCAAAGGTCATGGTAAATAATTAAAGCAGGAAAAAAAATCATGCTCCATAAACTTAAGAAATGACTGATATTGTATGCCTAATATTCTCTGCAAATGTGGCATCATTTAAAAAAGCAAACATAAAAAAATAAAATACTGTGAACTGGGGTAGAAGCTATATACTGACGCCTGTAATTCTCGTGTTCGGAAGCTTTTAGAGCATAGAGCCTGGATTTGTGACATGTTCTTCTTCAGCCAGATGTTGAATGCCTCAATATCTCAATCTGAGCTTAATGATTAGCATTAATCTCCATTGTGGTTTAAAATCAGCTTTCAAGTAGTGTTACTGGAGCAGTACATTGTACTCTTCATATTAGCTTTAAAAATGTACATTCTTAGAGTACCAGTCCCCAAGCCTTGCTGAATCGCTCCTTTGTATGTAAATACACATTTCCTCTCCCCCACCTTCTTAAGAAAAGGTAAAGTGGATTTTGGGAATGATTTTGTAGCCAGCACATACAGTATTTCATTGCAGATGAATTGCTGTCAGATCTCATTTACTTCAAAGGAAAGGCAGCTCTGAGTAATTCCGTCTGCTTTCAGATGCCGCCCCTGTGTTCCTTTTGAAAACTCCAAAATAACCTTTGGGATGAGGGTTTTGAATGAAACTGATTTTAGAGAAGCCGTGGAGGGTGGATTTCATTTGAATCAATTGAAAGACCCAAAGTGGTTAATCACAGAATAAGTGCATCTCACTTTGGAGGGAGGGGATCTTTTGACCTTTCAGAATTAGCATTGTTTTGTCATGCATGGGTTCATGCTAAATTGCTTCAGTTGTGTTCCACTCTTTTCTACCTTGTGGACTGTAACCCACCAGCCTCCCCTGTCAATGGGATTCTTCAGGCAAGAATTCTGGAGTGGGTTGCCATAACCTCCTCCAGGGATTCTTCCCAACCCGAGGATCAGCCCAGTTCTCTTACGTATTCTCCGTTGGCTGGTGGGTTCTTAACCACTAGTGCCACCTGGGAAGCCCTTGTTTTGTTTCAGAGGCATGTAAAAGTCCCGTTTGTTAAGACACATTTCTTTTAAACGTGATCTGTCACCTACCAGGCTCTTCTGTCCATGGGATTTCCCAGGCAAGAATACTGGTGAGGGTTGCATTTCCTCCTCCAGAGTATCTTCCCGACCCAGGAATAGAACCCATGTCTCCTGCATTGGCAGGCTGATTCTCTACCACTGAGCGAGCTGGGAAGCCCAATATAGACACCTATATAAGGCACCCTTCAAAAGCTCACGTACTGTGTTGATACAGAGCCTTGGTGGCTGTGTTTCCAAAGACTGTGCTGCAGTGCTAAGCATGGTGCTGAGGATCAGCCCTGCTGAGGATGGTGCACCAGAGACAAAGCTTTTAAATTTATTTTTATTTGTTCATTTTTTGGCCACAACGCCTGGCATGTAGAGTCTTAGTTCCCCAACTGGGGATCAAACCCACAGCCCCTGCAGTGGGAGGTGGAGTCTTAACTACTGGACCACCAGGGGAAGCCCTAACAAAACTTTTTTAAAAGTTCAAATGTGAAGCTTCCACCTACTTGCTGGATGCTCGAAGAGCTCATGGTGGGCAAGAGAAACCCAGTGACTGCAAACTTGACTAAGCGTTTGTTACCTCTTGAGCTCTGATGTTTCCTCTTCTTAGTCCCCAAATGGGGCCCCAGGTACCAGCTTTGAGCTGATTTCTGCTCCAAGTGCCCCTCCTCAACACTGCCTCTTTCCCAGATCATGACCTGAAGGGATTCAGAGGGTAAGCTCGCTCATCTCCAAATACCATCTCCCCAAGACATTCCCAGGCACTGTGTTCATCAGGACCAGCATCACAGCACAGTCATATTCTGAGACTTTGCCTTTTTGAAGAGGTAACTTAATACCTAAAGAAAGTGACTTGAGAATCAGCCATCCTTAATGTCACATCTTGGCTGAATGGAAATAGCATTTCCATATGCTTTTTAAACAACATGTTTTGTTTTTTTTTCTTTCTCTTTTATTGAAGTATAGTTGATTTACAATATAATATTAGTTTCAGATGTACAGCAAAGTGATCCTGTTATATGTATGCATCTATATTCTTTTTTTCCAATTCTTTTCTATTATAGGTTATTATAAGATATTGAATATACAGTTGCTTGTGCTATACAGTAAATCCTTGCTGTTTAAGATGAACTTTGTCTCCCCAAAATGATGGTGATGAGCAATGGATTTGAGATCCCCTGTGTCAGTCAAGAGCAAAGCTCCCACCAGGGCAAGACCACAGTTTTGTGATTCCTGGCCTGTGATCTTTTCCAAAATGCCAGATGGTGCTCACTGGAGGTCAGAACCCAAGGCCCAAACAGTGGGATCATAAGGTGGCTGTGACCCTGACGTTGAGATGCAGAGTTACTTTCTGCCTTTGCTGCTGAGTTTTCTTGTTCCCAAGTGTAATGACAGTTGTTGCTGTTCAGTCGCTAAGTCGTGTCCAACTCTTTGTGACCCCATGTCCTGCAGCATTTCAGGTTTCCCTGTCCTTCACTATCCCCTGGAGTTTGCTCAAACTCATGTGTTGAGTCACTGATGCCATCCAACCATCTCATCCTCTCCCGCCCTCTTTTCCTCCTGCCCTCAATCTTTCCCAGCATCAGGATCTTTTCCAATGAGTTGGCTCTTCACATCAGGTAGCCAGAGTATTGGAGCTTCAGCATCAGTCCTTCCAAGGAATATTCTGGATTGGTTTCCTTTAGGATTGACTAGTTTGATCCCCTTGCAGTCCAAGGGACTTTCAAAAGTCATCTCCAACACCACAGGTTCAAAAGCATCAATTCTTTGACACTCAGCCTTCTTTATGGTCCAACTCACATCCATACATGACTACTGGAAAAACCATAGCTTTGATTCTAATGACAGTGGAGGGTCCCAACCTTTACCCTACAAGATGAGAAGGGAAATTCATGATGTGGAGACTTTTATCATCATGAGGAACCCCATGCTGGCTGATCCCAGGCCTTTGAGAGTGGAAAGGTTGTTTAGTGGGTAATCAGGTGATAAATCTTATTCCTCTTTACGTCTGTATCCATGCCAAAGGGATGTATACAGACCTGGTGGCATTTGTATGGCTGGTGCTGAAAGAAAATTACCCATCAAGGAAAGTGAGAATGATGGTAATTAAAAAATGTATACTCCAAGGACTTCCCTGCTGGTCCAGTGGCAAAGTCTCCATGCTCCCAATACAGGGCGCTGAGGTTCGATCCATGGCCAGGGAACTAGATTTCGCATGCCACAGCTAAGTTCACATGCCACCATGGAGATCCTGCGTGCAGTAACTAAAACCCAGTGCAGCCAAATAAACAGGTAAATATTCTCAAAAAGTGTACTCCAGGCTGCCACTGAAGAAGTGTGAACTAACATTGGAGAGAGAGAAGGTTTCTTTGTGACGTTGCAGTAAGACAAGCCATTTACAGTATATAATTTCCCAACATTTGCAAATACAGTCAGTCATTAAGATTCACTGTGTAGTTGGAAAATCCGGGGTTTGTGTTGGGAAACCACTTTGGGCAAAGTTTTGGGGTGATTTTTGTGTGATGCCAGAGCTCCAGTGAAACCAAGGAGTCATTCTGTCACAAATTGGCTCATCTCACCACACAGACTCTGACAGTGATCGCCCACCTGTCTCCTTTGCTCTTTACATCCTTTCAGGCAATGGATTTGGAAGTCCCGGTGTTGGCGAGGAACATCCCTGGAAACGCCGCAGTGGTGAAGCATGAAGTTACAGGATTGCTGTTTTCAGACCCTCAGGTAAAGGAGAGCGATTTCCCTGTGTTCACCTGTGTGGTCTGAACCGTTTTCATCCGCCTGTATTTCAGAGAGTCTGTAATTTGCATCTTTGTGATTAGCTCTCAGTGTTCCCTTTATACAGTAAGTCCACTACATACAAACAAGCCCAATTCTGAGAGCACATTCATAAGTCCAGTTCGTTTGTAAGTCCAGCAAAATTAGCTTAGGTACCCAACTAACACAATTGGCTATATAGTACTGTACTATGATAGGGTTACAATACTCTTCATACAAATACTACATAAAAAGGAAACAAGAAAACATTTTTAATCTTACAGTACAGGACCTTGAAAAATACAGTAAGACAATTGACATTCAGGGGCTGGCAGTGAGTGAACCGGCGAGAAGAGTCACTGACTAGAGGAGGGAGAGGAGGTGGGAGAAGGCAGAGCTGAAGGACTGTCAGCAACAGGAGATGGAGGGCAAGCTGCAACGTCACTCACGCCTGACGCTGATGGCTCAGGTTCCGGTTCCTTGCTGGATTTAATTCTATCGACCCTCTTAAAAAAACAATCCAGTGATGTCTGGGTAGTAGCTCCTTTTTTCTCATCATAGATGACGCAGTAGCACTGGATTGCTTTCTGAACGGCTGCTGCAACCTTCATGTACCATTCTACATTAGGGTCCTATGCCTCAAAAACCTACCAGTGCCTCCTCAAGTAAAGATCTCTGGGCCATTTCCTGCCTCATGAATCTCTTCAGTTCTTCAGTTACGCCTTCTTCCTCTTGTCTCTCTTCATCCTTTCTCTGCTGCTGCTTTCAGGCTTGTTTCTGGGCATCCTGGACTTGAAATAAAGATGCTGTACTCATGTACGCTATACAGTGCTGTGCAGAAAAGTACACAAAAGTACAGCCACTTGTAGAGGAGGCACGCACGTGACAGTGTGCGCCAGCGGTGGTGATTTAGTCGCTAAGTCCGGTCTCGCTCTTGCGACCCCTGTAGCCCACCAGGCTCCCCTGTCCTTGTGGTTTTCCAGGCAAGAATACTGCAGCCGGTTGCCACTCCCTACATGATTGAACTTGCGAATGCGAATTAGCATCTTTGAAAGCTAGCAACTTGAAGGTTTACATGTAGGGGACTTACCCTAATCAGTAGATGAGTATATGAAACACAGGGTCACTTTATCACTTGGGCAGCCTCCTGGACATGTGACTAAAAGAAACCTAGGGACTTTCCAGAAACATGAGACCTGGGTTCTCTTTCTGATGCTGCTGGTATTGATTACCATGACCTTGAGCAAGTCACTTCCCCTCTTAGATGCTTGAATTTCTAGTTTCTTTTTTTTAAACTTATTTTATTGAAGTATAGCTGATTTACAATGTGTTAGTTTCTGCTGTATAGCACAGTGATTCAGGGATATATGTATTTACGTGTATGCGTTCTCTTTCATATTCTTTTCCATCATGGTTTATCACAGGATATTTAATATAGTTCCCTGTGTTCTACGGTAGGATCTTGTTGTTTATCCATGCTCTATATAGTAGTTTGCATCTACTAACCCCAGACTCCCAAATAGATTTCTGGTTTCTGAAGCAGGTGTTCGTCAGGTATAATCCTATACTTCTGGAATATCCCCTGGTGTTCAGAAGATGCCATATGTCTGATCCCTTGCAGTTCTTCAAAACAATGTACAGAAGAGGCAGCATGGTGGTGTCCATACATGTATGGGTCTGATACATGTGTGCATCTGAAATTAAAGCAAAGGCCAGTGCAGTTGACAGTGGGCACAGATGATGGGCACAGTGTCATCCGGGGCACACGTGTGTGCCAGGACCTTCCAGGACATGTGTGAGGGGGTTCCAGTCCCCAGGTCTGAAGTTCCAAGGATGTGTCTGCCTTTAAACCCCTGGGACCCTGTGCAGGGCGTGTAGCCTTAACCTGAATCTCCAAGCTCCGTCCTCTCCTCGGTACAAGTGGAACTAATTATAACAGCACGCTGAGGTGTGTCATGGGCTAAAGCAGCTGATACACAGGGCTGAGTCGTGGGGTACAGCACGCAGCCCAAGGTTCTGGGTATCGTTATCAGCAAAAGGAGAGCCCTTGATGCCCTGTAGCTCGTGTTGCTGTTTAGTCAGTAAGTTGTGTCTGACACTTTGTGACTCCTTGGACTGTAGTCCTCCAGAATCTTCTGTCCATGGAATTCTCCAGGCCACAATACTGGAGTGGGTTGCCATTTCCTTCTCCAGCAGACTTCCAGATCCAGGGATCAAACCCACATTTCCTGCATTGCAGGCGGGTTCTTTATCACTGAGCCACCAGGGAAGCCCTTTCCTTTGATTGTAGTTGTTGTTTGAGGAGGGCAAGGCAATCCACTTTAGTATTCTTGCCTGGAAAATCCCATGGACGGAGGAGGAGGGAGGGGGGTTCAGTATGGGGAACATGTGTATACTTGTGGCAGATTCATGTTGATGTATGGCATAACCAATACAATATTGTAAAGTAATTAACCTCCAATTAAAATAAATAAATTTATATTAAAAAATAAAGAGTCGGACACGACTGAAGCGACTTACCATGCACAAGGTGCACATGTTATTTTTTAGTTGCTAAGTCATGTCTGACTCTTTAGTGACCCCATGGACTGTAGCCTGCCAGGCTCCTCTGTCCACGGGATTCTCCAGGCAAGAGTACTGGTGCAGGTTGCCATTTCCTTCTCCAGCGGATCTTCCCGACCCAGAGATCGAACCTGTGTTTCCTGCATTGCAGTCAGATTCTTTACCACTGAACCACTGGGGAAGCTGAGCCATCGGGGAAGCCCTTTCCTTTGAACAGTAACCCCTAAAAGCCAGAACAATACCAGGAAATGAAGAGTGTGTAGTGGTTCCCTGCTGATTCTTTAGACAAAAGCATATTGCTTTTTACCACGTTCTGCATCTCTCCACATCAGCACCAGCCATGCCGGAGGTCATAGGATATTGTCTCCCCGTGGGCAAAGAGATTTTATTTTTATCTTCCCAAACACACTATTTATTTTATAGCTCAATTTCAAACCACTGCAGTTTTATCAGCAAGTGTCTGAATAGCCATCACTTATAAATGGGTGTATCAAGTCCAATGTTAGGACAAGTGCAGTTTGGCTCTCCTGACTTCATTTCATGTTCCTTGTAAGACATTCCTTTTAATATTTGCAAATAACGATCCTGTCGCTGACACATCCAAGTTGTTTCTGCTGGTTACTGGCTTCCTGTGAGTTATCAGACACAGCCCCAAAACACTGACAAAGTTAAGGCTTGGGCTTATTTTGAGTCCAACCCTTTAATGTTACTTTTACAAAGGATGTTAAAAGAAAAAAAAAAGAACTGCTCTATGTTTCATACAGAGGGAGGCTGTGTTTTTTTTTTTTCCCCTTTTTAATATCACATTTTGAAACATGTGCTAGACACAGATATCACACGTGGCTTTGTTTCATAGTCGTGATCAGACTTGACCTAGCATGGAGTGGGAGCTGTTGCTTTAAAAACAAATGTGCTTGCTGTCATCTCGGTTCAGGAGCTCAGATGAAATTAACCACTGATTGGTTGTCAATGTTTGTGAGATTTATTTTGAATGTGTATTCAAATATGTCCTCGAAGCTCCATCTCATTTATTAAAATGGGACTTTCATGCAAGAGTGTCAGCCTCATAAAGGTAATATAGATAGATACATACATAGAAACACAGATCGATACATAGTTACATATATACATAGATACATACATACATACACACATGTGCATTTGCTCTGTCCTGTCCAACTCTTTCAACCCCATGAACTGTAGCCTGCCAGGCTCCTTTGTCCATGAGATTTTCCAGGCAAAAATACTAAAGTGGGCTGCTATTTCCTACTCTAGGAGATCTTCCCGACCCAGGGATCAAACCCTTGTCTCTCGTGTCTCCTGCATTGGCAGGCGAGTGGATTCTTTACCACTGAGCCACCTGGAAAACCCACATACATACATATAAAATGCAAAAAGTCATATTTTGAATTTTCAACAAAATGATGATTAAAAATATTCAGCTGTGGTAGGAACAAAATAACCTCTGTTTTTATACACCTCAGCCACGGAAAACCTTAATTTACGTGAAGCTTTCCAGATCTACTAAACATTGATTTTTGTTGTTATTACCACGACAATCTCATTCTTTTTCTTTTTAGGAAGAAAAGAGCTGAGCTATTTTATGGAACCATTTTATAGCTCCAGAATTAAAATCCATTTGACATTTAGTAGAAACTGAATCCATATTCTTTCTCAAGGACAGACTTTTGAAGTGTGGTCCAAACTAATTTTGCTGGGAGGTTCTGTTTGATTTTTAGGCAACTGTAAAGAAAATCATAACTTTTGGAATAATGATGATGACAGCTAACATTTATCGTGTGTGTATTTTGTTCCGGCCTCTCTTCTTTTGTGTTCACCATATACTTTTACTAAGACTGCTTAATTTTCAAACTTTGACAGTCAATCAAATGTTTCAGGTTTGGAAGAAGTGAGGCATGTTGGAGACATAGAAGCCTCCTTTGGGCTGTGTTTGGAACTTGAGTTTTCTGCTCGAAATATGAGTGATCCTGGACACATTTCTTCTTCCTGGGCTCAGTCCTTGAGCCGTAAGATGGAGATAAGGATGCTGGCCTTTGGGGAACAGCAGAAAGCATGTGGGGTTGAGTTCCGTCCTTGGTCTCAGAGGAGAGCTGTGTGGATACAGAGTTAATCATATTCACAGTGCTGACCGCTGGGTGACATCATTGGCTGCCCCCTTGGGAGCTATATAGTCTGCAGAGCTCTCAGACTTAAGCACTGGAATTAGGCTCAGTACAGCGAGACGTTCTCCTTGTGAGATCTGGCCAGCGTCACGCAAAATATCATTTCTCTTTTTATTCAAAACAAGTTTTTAACTTTTCAGTTCGATTTAGATTGATGATTGCTTTACAATATTGATTTGATATCTGTCATACATCAGCATGAATTAGCTATAGGTGTACATATGTCCCGTCCCTCTTGAACTTCCCTCCCACCTTCCACTATATCCCACCCCTCTCGGTTGTTACAGAGCCCTGGTTTGAGTTCCCTGAGTCATACAGCAAATTCCATTGGCTAGCAATTTTTCATGTGTCCGTGTATATGCTTCTGTGCTATTCTCTACATTCATCTCACCTTCTCCTTCCTCTCCCCCACCTTGTCCACAAGCCTGTACTCTATGTCTGCATCTCCATTGCTGCCCTGTGAATAGGTTCATCAGTACCATCTTTCTAGATTCCATATATATGCATCAATATATGATAACAAACATTTAGGATTCTTGGATATTAAATGAGTGGCGCTGGTGGTAAAGAACCCGCCTGCCAATGTAGGAGACATGAGATGTGGGTTCAGTCCCTGGGTCGGGAAGATCCCCTGGAGGAGGGCATGGCAACCCACTCCAGTGTTCTCGCCTGGAAAAACCCCATGGGCAGAGGAGCCTGGAGGGCTAGAGCCCACCGGGTCAAAAAGAGTCAGACAAGACTGAGTGAACTTAGCACGAACACGTGATGTATAAGCCCCCAACCAGTCCCTTCAGATGTAAAAGCACAGATGAATGTTCAACGTTGGTCGGATTTCCACTGAAGCCCAAAGGAAACTCAGGGCAAACTCAGTTCAGTTCAGTCGCTCAGTCATGTCCGACTCTTTGAGACTCCATGGACTGCAGCAAGCCAGGCCACCCTGTCCATTGTCAGCTCCAGGAGTTTACTCAAACTCATGTCGACCGAGTCGGTGATGCCATCCAACCATCTCATCCTTTGTTGTCCCCTTCTCCTCCTGCCTTCAGTCTTTCATCAGGGTCTTTTCAAATGAGTCAGTTCTTCATATCAGGTGGCCAAAGTATTGGAGTTTCAGCTTCAACATCAGTCCTTCCAATGAATATTCAGGACTGATTTCCTTTAGGATGGACTGGTTTGATCTTCTTGCACTCCAAGGGAGTCTGAAGAGTCTTCTCCAGTACCACAGTTCAAAAGCATCAGTTCTTCAGCACTCAGCTTTCCTTATAGTGCAACTCTCACATCCATACATGACTACTGGAAAAACCATAGCTTTGATAAGATGAACCTTTGTTGGCAAAGTAATGTCTCTGCTTTTTAATATCCTGTCTAGGTTGGTCATAGCTTTTCTTCCAAGGAGCAAGCATCTTTTAATTTCATGGCTGCAATCACCATCTGCAGTGATTTTGGAGCCCCCCAAAATAAAGTTTGACACTGTTTCCACTGTTTTCCCATCTATTTGCCATGAAGTGATGGGACCAGATGCCATGATCTTAATTTTCTGAATATTGAGCTTTAAGCCAACTTTTTCACTCTCCTCTTTTCACTTTCATCAAGAGGCTCTTTAGTTCTTCCTTGCTTTCTGCCATAAAGGTAGTGTCGTCTGCATATCTGAGGTTATTGATATTTCTCCTGACAATCTTGATTCCAGCTTGTGCTTCATCCAGCCCAGAGTTTCTCATGATGTACTCTGCATGTAAGTTAAATAAGCAGGGTGACAATATACAGCCTTGATGTACTCCTTTCCCTATTTGGAATTAGTCTGTTCCATGTCCAGTTCTGTTGCTTCCTGACGTGCATACAGATTTCTCAAGAGGCAGGTCAGGTGGTCTGGTATTCCCATCTCTTTAAAAATTTTCCAGAGTTTGTTGTGGTCCATACAGTCAAAGGCCAGGGCAAACTATGGGTGAACTAAATTGCAAGTCAATACAACATTTATTTACTTGGATTTGCCCTTTTGGGTGACCATATTGTTCATTGTGCAAAACCAGGATATCTTTGAGAGTGAAAGTGGTGTTATTATTACTGTGTTTAATCTTTTGGCCGCACTTTGCGGCATGTGGGATCTTATTTCCTTGACCAGGGATTAAACCCATGTCCTTTGCATTGGAAGTGCAGAGCCTTAACCACTGGACTGCCAGTGAAGTCTCAAAGGGGGTGCTATTGATAATTATGTTGAGATGACAGCTTTGAACCTGAACCAAATGACTGTCTGCTTGAAAATCTGGGATCAGGTGCATGGCTGGTATTTGTCCCGGGACCAGAGTGAGTCCAACCACATGTGGGAGTTACAATTTCCAAATAGCCACGTTCAAAGAAAATAAAAAGAAACAGATGAAATTCATATCACTAATACAATATGTTTTGTTTAGCTCCACCTAGCCAAACTTGCATCCTCTCAACATGTAATCGATAGAAATATTTTTTTAAAGATTTATTTGTGGGTTTTTCGTTGTTGCACCTGGACTTTCTCTAGTTTCAGTGAACAGGGGCTTCTCTTGTTGCAGAGCGCCGGCTCTAGGCCCGTGGGCTTCAGCAGTTGTGGCACACAGGCTTAGTTGCTCTGCACCATGTGGGATCTTCCTGGACCAGGGATCAAACCCATGTCCCTGCATTGACCAGTGGATTCCCAACCACTCGACCACTAGTGAAGCCCGATGTGAATACTGTTTAATGAGTTCTTTACTTTTTTTTTTTTTTAAGTCTCTGAACTCTTGTGTGTATTTTACACACCAGCTCCTCTCCATTTGGAGATTAAATTTGTATTGAACCACCTGGTTTGCATTGAGACTCCATACCGTTTGCAGTTGGGAAAGTAGATGCACGCATGCAGGCTGTTCCAAATATACTTGAAAAGCTTTGCAGTACCTGACTCGAGCTCCAGTTTTAAAATTTAAATTTCAGTCCACTCAAGTGAATAATTAAAAATGCGGTTCCTCGGCCGCACTGGCCACACTTCCAGAGCGCAGAGTGGGTGGTGGGGCTGCGTGCCTGGTGGAACTGCTCTCAGGAGAGGGAGTGAGTGATGGGGCAGGTGGCCCCCGCCTGACCTCCTCTGGGCGCTGGGTGCCCTTGGAGGGACTTTGCCCATATCTCTTATTATTTCTCATAAGAACACAGGCGTTACCATGATGTGCCCAAAGAGGGTAAGTGGTTTGCTTTAGAAATTCAGCTGGAGGTGGTGGGGCGGGGACTCGAACCTGCAGCCTGGTGGCAGAGTCTGCTCGGCCGTTCCTGAGAGCCTTTGCGCAGGGTTCCTCCTGTGGCCAGCTCTCCCTCTACCTCTGTCTCCTTCTCTGTTTCCATGTCTCTCTCTGCCTTTCACCCCCTCTGTCTCTCCTTCCTCTGTCTGTCTCTCCTTCTGTCTCTGTATGTCTTTGTCTCTCCCTCTGCCTCTGTCTCACTCTCTGACTCTCCCACTTCTGTCTGTGTGTGTCTCTCTCTCTTTCTCTGTCTCTGGGTCTGTGTCTCTGGAGCCCCCTCCAATCTGTGTCTGTGTGGGTCTCTGCTCCTCTCGGTGTCTCTGTCTCTCCTTTATCACTGTCTGTTTTTTCTTTGCCTCTGTTTCTGTCTCTCTGCCTCTATCTATGTCTCAGTCCCCCTGCCACACGTCTGTCTCTCTCTTTCGGCCTCTGTCTCCCTTTCCATCTCTCTCTCTCTCCCTCCCTCCTCTTCTCTCGTTTGGGGAGAGAAGGGACACTTTTCCACAGGACCATCCTCTAAAAGGATTCTGCTCATGATTTTATCCAAGTCCCTGGGGAGAGCGGACGTCTTTCTAAGTTCCAGTCCTCCTTGGCTTCTCCGCCTGTGGCTGGTCTGTGAGATCAGAAAGACACAGATGGCAAGGGATGCCCCAGGTGGGCACAGTGCTGAGCGATGCTGCACGGAGCCAGACTTGGCCAGGTGAAGACGAGCGGAGAGCCACCAGGTGGGGCTCAATGCTCAGGAAAGGCCAGGCCAGACCAGGCGGCGTATCAGGGATGGAGCGCAGGGCCCTTCCTGGCTCTGGTCTAGGGTCTTGCTTCAGGCCATCAGGCGAAGTCTGACATTCCCCTAAAATAGGAGGAAGACGGGACAGGTGTTTTTTTTTTTTTTTTCCCCAACTGTAGAGTCTTCATTTGCCTTTCCAGGGCAGGAGAAAGCATCTCGCACTTGACCTTCTGGCCTGACCTCTGCCGGTGGCCTGCTTCTCACAGGCTACATGTGGGCTTCTGGGACCCGCCCGATTTGCAGGTCCACTCTGCTTCTGAACAAGCACATTATAGTTTGGGGGCTTTTTTGTTTTTTGAAAGTGAGAGGTTTTCGTTACTTCATTAAATATGAATATATTCAATTTCAAGGCTTTGACCATCCCTAGTCACCATGATGCAGAATATGTGTCCCTGTGTAAAAAATACCCATTCAACATGCTTTAAGAGGAATAACTGCTGGGGTCCAGCCCCGGTGGATCCAGGGTAATTTGAAGGGGAGAAGGAGTAGGTGTCCTAGGAAAGAACTATTTAATTACAGATATAAAGAGAGATTAGAAAAGGATAGTGTAGTAGGAAATATTAGTGGAGAAAAGAGGCTGAATAACTTGGCTTACGTGGAATACCAATAAAACTCCAAGACAAGGAATTTGCACCGCCTACGTAGGCCACAGGCGTCTTTGCGTTCTCCCAAAGGAGAGGAGACCCTGAGGCCTCCCCGGTCAGATCTTAGAAGCCCAGGCAAAATTAGCAGGCTTGGTGAGCACCTACGCTCCAGATGGGAATTCAGCCAGAAGAACAGAGAGCAAGAAAGAAATGACATGGGGGGAATCAGTCTTTCCAGAAACTGATCCGTTTTCTTTATTTTCAGGTTTGCTTATATACCTTTTTTTACACATAGAGACAAATGGAAATTTTAAAGTCACGCAGGGGTCAGCAGTCCTGACCTTTATCAAAATCAGGTGCTTCATATAAATGTATACAAAAAGGTCTTGATTTTACATCATCTTCTGGCCATGAGGCCTGCTGACATTTTATGGCCCTTTCTGATAACAGTCAGTCAACCAGAAAACTTATTTTTTTCCAGGGGTGATTTTTTCTTAAGCCAGGCGCCACCCTCCAAAGGCATCAGATAAAGTTGCATTCCTATAGGGTGAGGGTGCAGGGGGTTATAAGCAAGAAAGGAATTTACTTAGCCTAAGGTTTAACATGATTAATCTTAAAGGTTAATACTTATTTCTCCTATATGCTGGTTATATATTTGTATAAGGGCAAGGAATATGGAGACTTAGCAGCAAATATTGGCCCAACAAATGAAAAACCCTTCACCAATATAATTCCTAATCAACCCACTATACTATACTAATAATTTTGTAACTTCTCAAAAGAATCTGTATATAGAAAGTTTAAAGCATCTCGTGCCTCTCACAGTTGGAAGGCTGTAAACAATCACACGTGCCTGGAGGAACCTGCTCAAGCAGGCTAGAGACCTTCAGAGGAGTTTGTAAGTTGAAACACTCTTGTCATGCCCAGGAATTTTTACTAACTGGAGCTGCAAGTTAACTCCTTCTCCGAGACAACCGGTGGGGAACAGCCCCCTGTAAAGTCAGAGGTATAGGTGAGAGCATAAAACAGTAAAGTAGGCAGACTCTGGTTTTGGGGGTAGATGCTCAGGGACAGGGGGTCTCCTGAGGCTCGATCTCGCCTTTGTGTAATGCCAAGCCTCCTTCCTCATGACCTTTGCCACGGGTGGAGTTCCTCACGCTGGCTCCCGGCAAAAAACTGTTTTGCAATCTATGCAACATGCAATAGAATTTGATTAAAAAAAAAAAAAAAAAAACAAGGAACTGGGGACTTCTCTGGTGGTCCAGTGGCTGACTCCATGCTCCCAATGTAGAGGTTTGATCCTCGGTCAGGGAACTAGATCCCACATGCTGCAACTAAGAGTTTGCATGTCAGAACTAAGGATCCAGTGTGCCGCAACTAAGACCTAGCACAGCCAAATAAATAAGTATTTTAAAAATTTTTCATTGTAGTTATGGGGCTTGTAATTAGGTGAATGGCCTTTGTGACCTGGCCTGACCACACTGAAGGGACCCTCTGTCCCCAGTGAGTGAAGTAAGTCGCTCAGTCTTGTCCAACTCTTTGTGACCCCATGGACTATACAGTCCATGCAATTCTCCAGGCCAGAATACTGGAGTGTGTAGCCTTTCCCTTCTCCAGGAGATCTTCCCAACCCAGGGACTGAACCCAAGTCTTCCACTTTGCAAGCAGCTGCGCCACCAGGGAAGCCCAAGAATACTGGAAAGGGTAGCCTATCTTTTCTTCACTGGATCTTCCCCACCCAGGAATCTAACTGGGGTCTCCTGCATTGCATGTGGATTCTTTACCAACTGAGCTATCAGGGAAGCCCATCTGTCCCTAGAACTGCCAGCCACTTCCCTGCCCATCACTCTGTGAGTTCCTCTTACCAGGGGCCTGGGGGACTCTTCTAGCGACTAGATGTCAGGACAGCAAGTGCGGTGCACAGCTTGCTCTAGCAATCAGCCCTGTAGGTGCCTTTGAAGTTGATCCTGGAGTTCAGAGCAAAGAGATGCCGGTGGCTTCTTAGCACTTGAGAAAATCAGCCAGGTGGCCTGTTTAGAATCATTGGGGACTGCAGGCATGAGGGGTGATGCTATAGGAGAAGGAAGGGGGACCCTGGCAGCCGACTCAAGCCCCCTTCCCAGGGGCTTCCGCCTTTGTCTGCGGCAAATGAGGCAGTGAGTGCACACCAGGAGCCCCGCACCTCTGTATCTGTGCTGCTTCTGTCTGTCTCTTGAGGACTCTGTCCCCAGAATACTGCTCAACTGGGACTCTTTGGAGGCATGACTGGGTCTTGCCTGGATGGTTATAACAGCCTCCGCCATTCCACCTATGCACTCTCCTCCTGGCCGCCAAAGGGACCTTTATACAGTGCAGATCCTGGGACTTTCGAGGTGGTCCAGTGGTTAAGAATCTGCCTTCCAATGCAGGGGACACAGGTTCCATCCCTGGTCTGGGAATATCCTACATGCTGCAGAGCAACTAAGCCCGTGGGCCACAGCTATGAAGCCAGCACACCTAGAGTCTGTCCTCCGCAACAAGAGAAGCCACCACAATGAGAAGCCTGCGTACCACAACTAAAGAGGAGCCTCCACTCCCCGCAACTAGAGAAAGCCAGTGTGCAGCAACGAAGACCCACCACAGCCAAAACATACAAATAAATCTTTAAAAAACTCAGGTCCTGTCCATCCATTCCAGTAGAAAAGCCCTGGGTGACTTGCGTTGGCTGCAGAGAACATGCAGCTCCCATCTCAGTTCCCCAGGCTCCTGTCAGCCCCCTCACTCCCCTGCTCTGATCTCCCTACCCCTTCCTCCTGCCTGGTTCCACCCACATCCAGGCCCCCAGGAGCATTCTTCCCCCCCCAGCTTCACTGTCTGTTTCTCGAGAGGCTTTTGGTGGCTCCCGATCTATCACCCCATTCCCCATCCCCATATTCTCTATCCCCCCATCCTGTATTTTTCCTCCATAACCCTCTGCACAGTTCAGACATGCGCACTTGTCCACAGCCTCACTCCCCCACCCCCACCCCAGACTGGATGCCCCCTAGGGTGTCAGTCATGCTTGTTTTTTCATGCAGCCCCCTCGTGATGGTCCTGGCACAGATGGGTGCCCAGTAACTAGTGGGAGACGTACTTAGACCAGGGCATTAAAGGGATCATCTTTCTGGTAAACACCTTCGGTTATTTGAGTATGATGTGACTCTACGCCGCGTGCTGTCCAGGTGTGATTGAACTACTTACTGTCTTTCCCTGTTTTCTTTGCAAAGTAGCCGATGACAGCCTTGGCCCCTGAGCTCTGCCTGGACTTCGAGGTGTCCCTCCTTAGGTAGTTCTTTCCATGTCCTCGCTGAAGTCAGTGGTCCTTGGGTGACACTGTCAATGTCATGCTCACGGCATCCCCCAAAGCATGACCAGGATGACTTAATTGCAGAGCAACTTGCACGTTTCTTCTGGGTTTTGCTCTTTCCCTCTGATATTTGACCGCTGGTAACGTGTCCACCAGAACCATCTCCCGAGTCCAACTCTTCTCTCCAAAATCACTGCAGATGGTGACTGCAGCCATGAAATTAAAAGATGCTTACTCCTTGGAAGAAAAGTTATGACCAACCTAGACAGCATATTGAAAAGCAGAGACATTACTTTGCCAACAAAGGTCCGTCTAGTCAAGGCTATGGTTTTTCCAGTGGTCATGTATGGATGTGAGAGTTGGACTGTGAAGAAAGCTGAGAGCCGAAGAATTGATGCTTTTGAACTGTGGTGTTGGAGAAGACTCTCGAGTGTCCCTTGGACTACAAGGAGATCCAACCAGTCCATTCTGCAGGAGCTCAGCCCTGGGTGTTCTTTGGAAGGAATGATGCTAAAGCTGAAACTCCAGTACTTTGGCCACCTCATGCGAAGAGTTGATTCATTGGAAAAGACTCTGATGCTGGGAGGGATTGGGAGCAGGAGGAGAAGGGGATGACAGAGGATGACATGGCTGGATGGCATCACCGACTCGATGGATGTGAGTTTGAGTGAACTCCAGGAGATGGTGATGGACAGGGAGGCCTGGCATGCTGTGATTCATGGGGTCGCAAAGAGTCGGACACGACTGAGCGACTGAACTGAACGTGTCCACCAGAACCATCTCCCGAGTCCACCTTTTCTCTCCAAAGCTGTTCCTCATTTTCTTCCCTTTCCTTCCTGCCATCCTCCTCTTCCCTGCCTCCAGAGCTGCCAGCATAGCAAGGACAATGTTCTGCCAGCTCGTATATTTGAGCTGATGCTCTGAGAGGAACCTGGGAAGCAAGAGAGAGAGAGAGAATGTCCACCATCCTTGCCTTTAGCTTCATCAGTAGGTCCCGAGTCCCGTGGATCCATGTGATAGCTCTGTGGGCTTACTCCATGCTGCTGTGAAGCAACCTTGGCTCTGGGGCTGCACGGTCCGAGTTTACTTCCCGTTTCTGATACTTCCTGCTGTGTTACCTGGGGCAGGTTCCTGGACCTCTCTGTGCCCCCGTGTTTCTGTGAAAGGAGTTGTAGTCATAGCACAGAGTTCGTGCCCTTTTCCTGCAATTCCAAAATCCCAAAAAACACTTGAGAAAACAATTTTATTTTTAGTAAATTGGGTGCCAAAACTCCCTTGGCAGCAAACTCCTATCTGAGCTGATGTGGTTATTCGTGGCTTTGTTTGTCCTGCTGGGTGGCGCTATTCATAGTTTGAGTCGGAAATTTCATCGTGTTGTTTACGGGGCTCTGTCTTAGACCTGCTGGAGGGTATATGTTAATCAAAGGGTACTTAAGCATCTTATTCGGAGAAGGCAATGGCACCCCACTCCAGT
Organism: Cephalophus harveyi; assembly: GCA_006410635.1. NCBI lineage: Eukaryota > Metazoa > Chordata > Mammalia > Artiodactyla > Bovidae > Cephalophus > Cephalophus harveyi. Next base: position 480,288 of record SJYT01050408.1, on the reverse strand, counting down.
ACTCTTGCCTGGAAAATCCCATGGACAGAGGAGCCTGGAAGGCTGAAGTCCATGGGGTCACTGAGGGTTGGACATGACTGAGTGACTTCACTTTCAGTTTTCACTTTCATGCATTGGAGAAGGCAATGGCAACCCACTCCAGTGTTCTTGCCTGGAGAATCCCAGGGACGGGTGAGCCTGGTAGGCTGCCGTCTATGGGGTCGCACAGGGTCAGACATGACTGAAGCGACTTAGCAGCAGCAAGCATCTTATTAAGCTTCATGGATGGCTCAGTAGGTAAAGAAATTGCCTTCAGTGCATTAGGTGCAGGAGACGACGGTTCAATCCCTGGCCCAGGAAGATCCCCTGGAGGAGGGCATGGGGAACCCACTCCAGTATTCTTGCCTGGAGAATCCCTGTGGGCAGAGGAGCCTGACAGGCTATGATCCATAGGGTCTCAGAGTTGGATACGACTGAAGCAACTGGGCACACACACACGTAACCCAAAATCCTGAACGCTGAAACGTGATCAATGTCGGCTGTTGTCATTGGCAAATTCTGCCTGATTCTGGCCACCACGGAAGGCTTTTGGCCACAGACATCAGGAGTCATCATTGAGAAGTTAGGGAACAGGCTGGCACCTCACTGAGGTCTTCTGCCTGACTCAACCAGGCACAGATGAGAATTGAAAGGTGGTTCACTTTCTCACCAAGTGGCTCAGGGCACTCATGCATTTGAAAAGATAACATGCACCCCACTGTTCGTAGCAGCACTATTCACAATGGCCAGGACATAAAAGCAACATGTGTCCATCAACAGAAGAATGGATGAAGAAGATGTAGGGGCATTTATACAGTGGAATACTACTCAGCCATAAAAAAGAATGAAACAATGGCATTTGATTGGCCACAGACATCAGGAGTCATCATTGAGAAGTTAGGGAACAGGCTGGCACCTCACTGAGGTCTTCTGCCTGACTCAGCCAGGCACAGATGAGAATTGAAAGGTGGTTCACTTTCTCACCAAGTGGCCCAGGGCACTCATGCATTTGAAAAGATAACATGCACCCCAACGTTCGTAGCAGCACTATTCACAACGGCCAGGACATAAAAGCAACACGTGTCCATCAACAGATGAATGGATGAAGAAGATGTAGGGACATTTATACAGTGGAATACTACTCAGCCATAAAAAAGAATGAAACAATGCCATTTGTAGCAACATGGATGGACCTAGAGGTCATCAGAATAAGTGAAAAGTAAGTCAGACAAAGACAAATATCATGTGATATTGCTTATATATGGAATGTAAAATATGGCACAAATGAACTTATTTATGAAATAGACTCACAGATATAGGAAGCAAATTTATGATTACCAAAGGGGAAAAGGGTGTGGTAAATTGAGTTTGGGATTAACAGATCCACAGGACTATATATAAAATAGATAAACAATGAGGTCTTGCTGTATGACACAGGGAACTAGATTCAATATCTTGTAATAACCCATAATGAAAAAGTATATAAAAAAGAATATGTATATATATATAGCTGAATCACTTTGCTGTACACCAGGTACTAATACAAGATTGTAAACTAACTAGACTTCAATTAAAAAATAAGCTGGAGGTTTGGGCTTCCCAGGTGGCGCTCGTGGTAAAGAACCTGCCTACCTATGCAGGAGAAATAAGAGATGCGAGTTTGATTCCTGGGTCAGGAAGATCCCCTGGAGGAGGGCATGGCAACCCACTCCTCTGTTCTTGCCTGGAGAATCCCATGGACAGAGGAGCCTGGCGGGCTACAGTCCATGGAGTCGAAAAGAGTCAGACGTGACTGAAGCTACTTAGAACGCACACAGGCTGGAGGTTTATGCTGAGTAATTCCAATACTATTTGTACGTTCTTATGAGTGGCCCCCACTTTACTTAATGGTAGGAGTCAAGAGAATAGCTAAAATATGCAGACAGTTGGGAGTATTATGTGGCCATGTTTACATACCCATCGTTGCGAAATGTGGCATTTAGCTAGAGCTTAACACTAGACCAACGAATGGTGTTGCACATAAGAAAAATAGACTTTTCTAGATGGATCCTGAAGTGGGATTCTCACAACTGGCAGTTTCCAATAAGATCAATCTATTCTGTGGCCTAATAACTTGTGTAAAATAAGGTAGGCACAGTGGTCCATCTGAGGCCAGAATCACCTGGGGAGGGGTGGAGAACTATTAGAAAACACACATGTATTATGGACCAAATGTTTGTGCCTCCACACACTCACCCCCAAATCCACATGTTGAAATTCTAACCTCCCCTTTGATGGTGTTAGGAGGCGGGGCTTCCAATAGTCCATTAGGATGTGAAGGTGGGGTCCTCGTGAATGGAGTTAGAGCCCTAATAAAAAGGACCGTACATGGACTTCCCTGGTGGTCCAGTGGTTAAGAATCTGCCTGCCAATGCAGGGGACACAGGTTCAGTCCCTGCTCTGGAAAGATTCCCCATGCCGAGCGGCAGCTGAGCCCATGCAATGCAGCCACCGAGCCCTTGCTCTCTAGAGCCCACGAGCTGCAACTTCTGAAGCCCTTGTGCCTGGAGCCTGTGCTCAGCAACAAGAGAAGCCTCCGCAAGGAGAAGCTCTCACTCTGCAGCAAAGAATAGCCCTGCTCAGTGCAACTAGAGAAAGCCCGTGTGCAGCAACGGAGACCCATCGCAGCCGAAAATTAACTGACTTTTTTAAAAGGACCCCACAAAGATCTCTGATTCCTTCTGCCACATGAGATTATAATGAGAAAATGGCCATCTGTGAATTAAGGAACAGATCCTTTCAGCCTCCAGAACTGTGCGAAGTAAATGTTTGCTGTTTGTATGCTGCGCCCGACCCCCACCCCCTCAGCCTGCCCAGCCTCTGATATTCTATTGTTGTTGTTGAGTCATGTCCCACTCTTTGAGACCCCATGGACTGCAGCATGCCAGGCTTCCCTGTCCTTCACTGTCTCCCAGAGTTTGCTCAAACTCATGTTCATTGAGTCAATCATGCCATCCAATCATCTCATCCTCTGTTGTCCCCTTCTCCTGCCCTCAGTCTTTCCCAGCATCAGCTTCTCTTCCAGTGAGTCAACTCTGCATCAGGTGGCCAAAGTATTGGAGCTTCAACTTCAGCATCAGTCCCTCCAATGAATATTCAGGGTTTAATGGCAACCCACTCCAGTGTTCTTGCCTGGAGAATCCCAGGGACGGGTGAGCCTGGTAGGCTGCCGTCTATGGGGTCGCACAGGGTCAGACATGACTGAAGCGACTTAGCAGCAGCAAGCATCTTATTAAGCTTCATGGATGGCTCAGTAGGTAAAGAAATTGCCTTCAGTGCATTAGGTGCAGGAGACGACGGTTCAATCCCTGGCCCAGGAAGATCCCCTGGAGGAGGGCATGGGGAACCCACTCCAGTATTCTTGCCTGGAGAATCCCTGTGGGCAGAGGAGCCTGACAGGCTATGATCCATAGGGTCTCAGAGTTGGATACGACTGAAGCAACTGGGCACACACACACGTAACCCAAAATCCTGAACGCTGAAACGTGATCAATGTCGGCTGTTGTCATTGGCAAATTCTGCCTGATTCTGGCCACCACGGAAGGCTTTTGGCCACAGACATCAGGAGTCATCATTGAGAAGTTAGGGAACAGGCTGGCACCTCACTGAGGTCTTCTGCCTGACTCAACCAGGCACAGATGAGAATTGAAAGGTGGTTCACTTTCTCACCAAGTGGCTCAGGGCACTCATGCATTTGAAAAGATAACATGCACCCCACTGTTCGTAGCAGCACTATTCACAATGGCCAGGACATAAAAGCAACATGTGTCCATCAACAGAAGAATGGATGAAGAAGATGTAGGGGCATTTATACAGTGGAATACTACTCAGCCATAAAAAAGAATGAAACAATGCCCTTTGTAGTAACATGGATGGACCTAGAGATCGTCAGAATAAGTGAAAAGTAAGTCAGACAAAGACAAATATCATGTGATATTGCTTATATATGGAATCTAAAATATGGCACAAATGAACTTATTTATGAAACAGAAATAGACTCACAGATATAGGAAGCAAATGTATGATTACCAAAGGGGAAAAGGGTGGGGTAAATTAGGAGTTTGGGATGAACAGATCCACAGGACTATATATAAAATAGATAATCAATGAGGTCTTGCTGTATGACACAGGGAACTAGATTCAATATCTTGTAATAAGCCATAATGAAAAAGTATATAAAAAAGAATATGTGTATATATATATCACTGAATCACTTTGCTGTACACCAGATACTAATACAAGATTGTAAACTAACTAGACTTCAATTAAAAAATAATAAGCTGGAGGTTTGGGCTTCCAGGTGGCGCTAGTGGTAAAGAACCTGCCTGCCAATGCAGGAGAAATAAGAGATGCGAGTTTGATTCCTGGGTCAGGAAGATCCCCTGGAGGAGGGCATGGCAACGCACTCCTTTGTTCTTGCCTGGAGAATCCCATGGACAGAGGAGCCTGGCGGGCTACAGTCCATGGAGTCGAAAAGAGTCAGACATGACTGAAGCTGTTTAGAACGCACACAGGCTGGAGGTTTATGCTGAGTAATTCCAGTTTGTACGTTCATAACGTATTTGTACGTTCTTATGAGTGGCCCCCACTTTACTTAATGGTAGGAGTCAAGAGAATAGCTAAAATATGCAGACAGTTTACAGCTTGTTTATTTTGTAAAAGTTTGTACCTGTGAATCCCATACCCCTGTCTCACCTCTCCCCACTTACTTCTCCTCTCTGGTAACCACTGGTTTGGTCTCTGTATTTGTGAGTCTGTTTTGTTATATTCATTCCTTCATTTTATTTTTTTAGATTCCACTTGTAGCTTACATATAGTATTTATTGTCCTCTCTCTGACTTATTTCTCAGTGAGAAGTTTTTCCGCCAGTTTTTCCACCACTCAGAAAGGAAGAAAACTCTGAAAATGGTCAACAACTAATTGAATAATTATGAAAGCAAAACTCTACTTATTTGCATGATTTTTTTTTTTTTTTAAATTTTGAAACCTATAACCTATGCCAGGGTTTGCACACCGCTGGTCCTGGGCTGGATCTAGTCTGCAAACATGTTTTGTTTAGTTTTGCTGTATACTTAAGATTTTGAACTAGCTGTTGATATTTAACATGGAGTGCCCTTACATAAATATTCAGAATTTCAACTTCTCTTGAAGATAATAGGAAATGTGGAAACAAGCAGAGGCCTCTATTCACCAAGGCAGCTGGGGTTTGACTCTTCCCTGCCAGGGCCCAGGAGGCAGGCACCTGAGTTCCCAACTCTGATTTTAAGATGGGGATCCTAATATTTGGTTTCTATTTTCTTTTGCTTGTTTTAGTGTTACAGTTACAGTTCAGCGGCTCAGTCATGTCCGACTCTTTGCGACCCCAAGGACTGCAGCACGCCAGGCTTCCCTGTCTATCACCAACTCCTGGAACTTGCCCAAACTCATGTCCATTGAGTCGGTGATGCCATCCAACCATCTCATCCTCTGTCGACCCCTTCTCCTCCTGTTCTTAATCTTTCCCAGCATCAAGGTCTTTTCCAGTGAGTCAGCTCTTCGCATCAGGTGGCCAAAGTATTGGAGTTTCAGCTTCAACATCAGTCCTTCCAATGAATATTCAGGACTGATTTCCTCTAGGATGGACTGGTTTGGTCTCCTTGTAGTCCAAGGGACTCTCAAGAGTCTTCTCCAACACTACAGTTCAAAAGCATCAGTTCTTCGGCACTCAGCTTTCTTTATAGTTCAACTCTCACATCCATACATGACTACTGGAAAAAACCACAGCTTTGACAAGATAAACCTTTGTTGGCAAAGTAATTTCTCTGCTTTTTAATATACTGTTTAGGTTGGTCATGGGCTTCCCTGATGGCTCAGAGGTTAAAGCATTTGCCTGGAATGCAGGAGACCCAGGTTCGATCCCTGGGTCGGGAAGATCCCCTGGAGAAGGAAATGGCAACCCACTCCAGTACTCTTGCCTGGAGAATCCCATGGAGGAATTTTCTTCCAAGGAGCAAGCATCTTTTAATTTCATGGCTGCAGTCACCATCTGCAGTGATTTTGGAGCCCAGTAAAATAAAGTCTGTCACTTTCCACTGTTTCCCCATCTATTTGCCATGAAGTGATGGGACCAGATGCCATGATCTTAGTTTTTTGAATGTTGAGTTTTAAGCCAACGTTTTCACTCTTCTCTTTCACTTTCATCAAGAAGCTATTTAGATCTTTGCTATGCACCCTTTAATGCCTCATAACTTATTATCATGAGTAATTTTCAAGAATAGATTACGTGAGTGATGAACACTCCCCTTCCCAACCAGGATTTGTCAGTCAGATGGTGAGTATTCTGACAAGTTCTGCAGCTGACAGGCATATAGATGCCGTGGGGCTTTGGTTGGGATCATGATGAATTGGCATTTGTACTTGTTTCCTGGAATTTTTTGAAAATTTTTTATTTCTTTATTTTTGGCTGCACTGAGTCTCTGTTGCTACACTTGGGCTTTCTCTAGCTGTGGCCAACAAGGTCTACTCTCTAGCTGTGGTGCTCGGGCTTCTCATTTGTGGTGGCTTCTCTTGTTGTGGAGTGCAGGCTCTAGCTACAAGGGCTCAGTAGTTGTGGCGCACGGGCTTAGTTGCTCCACTGCATGTGGGATCCTCCCGCCCCGGCGATCGAACCTATGTCCCCTGGACCACCAGGAAAGACCCTGGAAGTTTTGCTACAGCTCTTATAGCATGGTTCTTTGGGCCCTTGGATGAGTGTCTGGTTGTGATGCAGGTGGTAGCCAGGCATCTCTGTCGAAGTGGTCTTTTGTCTTCAGGAGGCTATCTCACCTCTAGCTGTGTGCTCGGGCTTCTCATTTGTGGTGGCTTCTCTTGTTGCGGAGCTCAGGCTCTAGCTACAAGGGCTCAGTAGTTGTGGCGCACGGGCTTAGTTGCTCCACTGCATGTGAGATCCTCCCACCCTGGGGATCGAACCTGTGGACCCTGGACCACCAGGAAAGACCCTGGAAGTTTTGCTACAGCTCTTATAGCATGGTTCTTTGGTCCCCTGGATGAGTGTCTGGTTGTGATGCAGGTGGTAGCCAGGCATCTCTGTCGAAGTGGTCTTTTGTCTTCAGGAGGCTATCTCGGGCTTCTTTGTGGGGTGACCTCGGGGCCCCATGATGGCAAGGGTGGGAGCTGTAAGGCCCTTTGAAGCTTTGTTTGGAAGTCAGACAACATTACTTCTGACCTAGTCTGTTAGTAAAAGCAAATTCCAGGACCAGCCTAGATTCAAGAGATGGGGAAATAGATCTCCTCCCCACTTTATGGGAGGAGTGGGCAGGTCGTATTGCAAAGAGACGTTCATGAAAGGGATGGGAGGGCTGTGGCCACCATCTTGCAGAGTGAATGACGGAGTGTGTCAACATGCTTTTCTCATTGTCCGCACGAGTGTGTTCAGAATATTGCCTTACTTGAAATGGGGAGCTGTTTCAGCTCAGAAGAAAATAATTTCACGGCCTCAGAGAGTGACCCTCAACATTCCAGAGCGCGATTTTCTTCTTTCTTTTCTTTCAGCCCGTGTCCAGGGTTCTATGCCAGTGGCAAAGACATCCCTCACTCCTCACCTGACTCTCTCGTGCTTTATTTCAGTCTGTGTTTTTTTTTGTTCAGTCTCACATGCAGAGAGGAATAAATAGTGTGCTTTATCACATGCTATTCCTAGAAACTCTATCATTCAGGACTCTGTTTGTAAAACGGTCATAGATTCTACAGAAATCGTAAGCAGGGCAGCGGGTGAGTTTTAGCCAAAGTCTCTGTATCAGTAAATCAAAGATATGACCAGCATCTTAAAATAATGTACCAAAGCTATAAGCCTCTAGAATAACTTTAATAAGGATGTTGTTATCCTATGAGATGGGAATAAATATGTTATATTTTTATTAGAGAAAGAATACCAATTTACCATAAAGTGTATGCATACCGCTTAAAAATAAAATTCTACTCTATTGTAAATATTGCTGTTTATATTGCTAGCTATAAAAATCATCCAACATTTAATTAACAATAATTTTGAGAGTATATGGATGTTCCTTCCAAACAGCAAAGCATTATGTATTAATCTCTGTTTTATTGGAATTTACACAAGTTGGTGAATCATAATAATAATGATAGCTAAGTCTGTCCTCGGCGCTGCCCTGAATTCTTTGTATTAACTCATTAAATCCTCTCAGCATGCTACAAAGCAGGTACTTTTTTTTTTTAGTTGTTTAGTTGCTAAGTCGTGTCCAACTTTTTACCATCCCATGGACTGTAGCCCCGCCAGGCCCCTCTGTTCATGGGATTCTCCAGGCAAGAATACTGGAGTGAGTAGTCATTCCGTTCTCCAGGGGATCTTCCAGACCCAGGGATCAAACCTCCATCTCCTGCATTGGCAGGCGAATTCTTTACCACTGAACCCCCTCGGAAGCCCTAGGTACTTTTATTATTCCTATTTTAAAGATGAAGAAACTGAGGCTCAGGTTACAAAATGCGTCCAGCATCACTTCTGTGATAGTTTTTCATTAATTTTTATTGGAGTACAGTTGCTTTGCAATATGTGTTAGTTTCTACTTTACAGCAAAGGGAATCAGCTATATGTATACATATATCCCTTCTTTTTTGGATTTCCTTCCCATTTCAGTCACCACAGGGCATTAAGCAGAGTTCCCTGTGCTATACAGTAGGTTCTCGTTAGTTACCTATTTTAACCACAGTTTGGTATATATGTCAATCCCAATCTCCCAATTCATTCCACCCTCTTCCCCCGCTTAGTAGCCACACATTTGTCCTCAACATCTGTGATTCTGTTCCTGCTTTGCAGAAAAGTTCATCTGTATAATTTTTCTAGATTCTACATATACATTATATTATATGATATTTGTTTTTCTCTTTCTGACTTACTTCATTCTGTATGATAGCCTCTGGGTCCATCCACATCTCTGCAAATGGCACAGTTTTGTTCCTTTTTAGGGCTGAGTAATATTCCATTGTATATGTGTACCACATCTTCTTTATCCATCTCCTCTTGGACATAAATCACAGCAAGATCTTTTTTTGACCCACCTCCTAGAGTAACAACAAAAAATTAAACAAATGGTACCAAGTTAAACTTAAAGACTTTTGCACAGTAAAGGAAACTATGAGATGAAAAGACAACTCTCTAAATGGGAGGAAATATTTGCAAACAAGTTAACTGATGGCTCAAACAAAGTGTCTGCCTATAATGTGAAAGACCCGGGTTCAATCCCTGGGTCAGGAAGATCTGGAGAAGGAAATGGCAACCCTCTCCAGTGTTCTTGCCTGGAAAATCCCATGGATGGAGGAACCTGATAGGTTACAATCCATGGGGTAGCAAAGAGTCGGACATGACTGAGCTACTTCACTTTCACTTTCTTTAACTGACAAGGGATTATTCTCCAAAATATACAAATAGCCCATGCATCTCAGTATCAAAAAAACAACCAACCCAACCAGAAAATGGTAGGGTGTGAATTTAAATGCAGGCCTCCTGGCTTATGAGCACTGTTTTGACTTATGTGCAAGCATAAAAAATAATGCATGTTCCCTTCCTCTCTCTGAATACTCTTTAGCAATCAAAACAATTCTAATTCTTTCCAATTATGAAGGGTTTTGAGTAAACCCTTAACCCGTAAACTTTTTAAACCCTTATTAAAAAGTGGCCACTTTGGGATTTCTCTGGCAGTCTTACTTTATTTTGGGCTCCTTGGTCGCTCAGGTGGTAAAGAATCTGCCTGCAGTGTGGTCCAGTCATGCAAGGCTGAAAGATAAGCCTCTTTTCATTTTGCTGCTGCTGCTGCTGCTAAGTCACTTCAGAAGTGTGTGACTCTGTGCGACCCCATAGATGGCAGCCCACCAGGCTCCACCGTCCCTGGGATTCTCCAGGCAAGAATACTGGAGTGGGCTGCCATTTCAATGCGTGAAAGTGAAAAGTGAAAGTGAAGTCGCTCAGTCCTGTCTGACTCGTAGTGACCCCATGGACTTCAGCCTTCCAAGCTCCTCCGTCCATGGGATTTTCCAGGCAAGAGTACTGGAGTGGGGTGCCATTGTCTTCTCTGCATTTTGTCGCTATACCGCTCTAACTATGTGGTAATTGTCATATAATTTTAAATGACCCTCAAGCTTCACTTCTCCTATCCCATGCTGGGTCCATATCACCAGAAATGGAATTGATGTATAAAGGAAAAAATATTGCAATATCACGAATCAACCCCTTACTAGCTGAATACGTTGGGTTTCCCAGGTGATTAAGTGGTAAAGAATCCACCTGCTAATACAGGAGGTGCAAGAGACATGGGTTCAATTCCTGGGTCAGAAAGGTCCCCTCGAGTAGAAAATGGCAACCTACTCTAACATTCCTGCCGGGAGAATTCCATGGACGGAGTGAACCTGGTGGGCTATAGTCTATGGGATCTCAAAGAGTCAAACATGGCTGAGCAGCTGAGCACACACAGACACAGAATGCCATACCTCAGTTTTTTTTCCCTTTTCTTTTAAAATATGCTTTCTGACAATTAATATATACCACAAGATAGAAAATACAGCAAAAAGAAAATTATATACTTATTCCCCAGTGTGTGCATGCTAAGTCACTTCAAATAAGACATTACTATCCAACCAGTCCATTGTGAAGGAGATCAGCCCTGGGATTTCTTTGGAAGGAATGATGCTAAAGCTGAAACTCCAGTACTTTGGCCACCTCATGCAAAGAGTTGACTCATTGGAAAAGACTCTGATGCTGGGAGGGATTGGAGGCAGGAGGAGAAGGGGACGACCGAGGATGAGATGGCTGGATGGCATCACGGACTCGATGGACATGAGTCTGAATGAACTCTGGGAGATGGTGATGAACAGGGAGGCCTGGTGTACTGCGATTCATGGGGTCGCAAAGAGTCGGACACGACTGAGCTACTGAACTGAACTGAACTGGAGAAGGGGACGACAGAGGATGAGATGGCTGGATGGCATCACTGACTCGATGGATGTGAGTCTGAGTGAACTCCGAGAGATGGTGATGAACAGGGAGGCCTGGCGTGCTGCGAT
>SJYT01050408.1:449014-468974 GCA_006410635.1 Cephalophus harveyi | reverse complement strand
AAAAAAAAAAAAAAGAATCTGCCTGCAACGCAGAATACCTGGGTTCAATCCCTGGGTTGGGAGGATCCCCTGGAGAAGGGAATGGCAACCCGCTTCAGTATTTTTACCTAGAGAATCTCATGGACAGAGGAGCCTGGTGGGCTACAGTCCATGGGGTTGCAAAGAGTCAGACACAACTGAGCAACTAAGCATGCACTTGGGGACTTCTCTGGCAGTCCACTGGTTAAGACTCTGTGCTTCAAATCCAGGGAGTGCAGGTTTGACCCCTGGTCAAGGAGCTAAGATCCCACCTGCTCACAGTGAATCCAAAACAAAAAAATTATATTTAAATTATTAAAAGAGGTGGCCAGTTTTTATTGCATCAGTGTCTACAAAAAGTATAGATAAACATAGAGCAATGTAGACTTCCTTGCTCTGAAGCTGAGCACCAGAAGCAAAGTCTAGAAAATTGAGGCTGGTTAAATCCCCTCTCCCCTATGGAGTAAGGGGCAGGGCAGGGCTTATCTGTCAAGTGCCCACTGTCCCTTGGGAGATGATCAGTGTGGGATTCAGAGAGGTTAACTAGTTTGCCCAAAGCTGCACAGCTAAGTTATGTGTTTCAAAGAGGATTTGCACCCAGATCTGGGCCAGTAGAAGCCTGACCTTTTCCACTCCATCAGATGATGTCCATGATTTGAAGACATGCTCTGTGCCCAGAAAAGATGAAGGAATATAATGAAAAACAAAACAAAAACAGAAACAAAACTGGGCCAGGGTACTATTGTCTACAACATAGGAGCTCAGATCCTGGAGTAAGACCTGACTTCATCTCCCAGCTGAGTACAAAGGAGGGAAGAAATTATGGATCTAAGAGTCACTGTAAGAACTCGGTTACTGTAAGAAACAGCAAATTTGGGCAATCTAGAAAAGAAAGATGGAGAAAGCCTAATTGATGGCTCCAGTATTTTTCCACGATGTTCACTCTTGCACGCACACGCACGTGCACGCCTGTGTGTATGTAATTTCTTATTCAGTCCCAATGTTTGCACTAACTTGCATCCCTCTGAAGGGCTATTTTTTTTTTTTCCAGAATAAGGGAGGTGGGCAAAAGAGGGACCAGGAGCAAAGGCTGACCTGGGCTTTCAGATGTATTTGCATCCCCCATTTCACCACTTACTTACCTCTCTTTCTCCTCCACCTCCTTCTTTGCAGGAGTTTGTTCAGCTGGCAAAGAGACTGGTGAGCGATCCGGCATTAGAAAAAAAAATCGTGACCAACGGAAGGGAGTATGTGAGAAAGTATCATTCGTGGCAGGAGGAGAGACAGACCTACAGGCAGCTGGTCAGGACGCTGGAGAGAAGCAGTGAGGACTAAGAGTACCTGCCTGGTGCTGTGAGATGCCCAGCTGTGAGCGGATACCCTTGGACAGAGCTCTGGGCAAGGGGCCTGGCCAGTACAAACCAAGCCCAGTTCATTGGAATCGTAGACCCATCAGTCATAAGACGATTCATCCAAAAACCTCTCTGTGCTTCCAAGTAACATCCCAGATGTGCTTTCGGATCATACCTCCTGGAGATGCAGTCTTCACTGGGGTGGGGGCGCGGTCACTGGTTTTAAGGGGAGTCAGGGAGAGAGTTGGATTAGCTGCTTTAGGACGTTCCTAGGGCCAACAAGGACTTATTTTGTAAGCCCTCACAGGGTAGACACCTCTCTCCTGTCTTCTGATGACCTGTAGCCCATCACGGCCTTCTCAAGGAGCAAAAGCAAACATCAGACACGTCAGCTGAGAGGGGTCCTGACAGTAATTTTTAACAGGGTACAGACCCTGCAGCAAATCTGGGGCTGACAGATGTCTGGCTGCGCCCCCAGGCTCTGCAGGTTTACATCTCTGAACACTGGAAGCAGGGCTGTATGTAATCAGTTATGTAACCGTAAGATAGCCCGGACCTCTTTAGATAAGCAGGCAGCACCATCCCCACTCCCCCACCCTGTAGGTTCCACCTACCTCCGGTTGAATTGGGGTTGAAAATCAGTTGGCACTAAGGCCGCATCACCCATGGCCTGGAAGACACTGGAACTGACTCTGGGTTCAGCATCAGGGACTCAGCCTCAGAAACCCAGCAGTGAGTGGAGATCAGGTCACCAGCCTCCAGCCCATCTCAGGACCAGCACGTGGGTCCCGGTGACCTTATCCAACGTGGGGTGAGTTTAACCAAGCGTCCCCATCACTGTAAGGACACCTTGACCACACCAGTGGGGCATCCCCCAAAGCCTGGGCTTGTTTTCCTCAGTGGCAGCATTTGCCTCTGTTGGATCCTGAAATCCCCACTTTCCAGTGGACATTCCGTGGTGACTGGGCGTGACATGCTCTGTTTCTTGGGTAAAGTTGGAAGCCACAGGTTCCAAAGGAGGAGATGAAGCCAGCTCTGAGTCCATCCGAGGAAGTGTTTCCTTAGGGTTTGTTCTGATGCCCGCAGACCCTGGAGGGGGCAGAAAGACCCATGCTATCTTTACTTCAAACTTCACAACATCTTGGGCTTTTTTCTTTCCAACCATCCTGTTTTTATAAACAGTCAAACCTAAAAGAGGAAGGCCCTGACTGAACACCTTAAACTCTAGTGCTGATGACGTGGAGATGAAAACAGCGTATTTATGGATTCTGTCCCGTGTTATTTCCAGTTTAATCCTACGCCTCAATCTCACAACAGAGTACCTTCCCAAAGGCAGTTATCTGGTAAACCTACTTTCATGCTCAGGATTCTCTAACAATACCCATCACCATCCTCCTTTTTTTTTGGTGGCATCTGAGGGTCATGAAAGTTGGGGCTCCCCTATGGCCATGGAGAAGAGAGGAAGGGAGAAACAGAGTCCAAACCCCTAGTGGACAGATCCATCTGAGTCTGGAATCAGTGATGCCAACCTAAGAAAAGGCCAAGTGTTGTCCTGGGTACTGACCAGTGATGCTGCTGCTGATAAAATACTGGCCCTGGTCCATTGGGAGTCTCTGCTCTCATCCTGGTTGAATGATATTGTATGTGCTTGGCTCCACTGAACCTCAGCGTAGTTCATCCATATCTTTATAGAAACATACACACATGCCTCATGCCCTTTGGGGAAGGGCATGTTTTTAAATGAATAAAGCGTCACCGTCTGCTGTACAGCAAGACTCCCTGTGTGTTCCTTTTGTGAGCCTGATTCAACAAGAACCAGACCCACCCCACCCTCCAGTTCCTGCACTTTAAAAGCAGATATTAGTACACTGATGCAACTCATTAAGAAGGGTTTAAAATACAATTGCTATTTTAATACCAAAGTATAGACGTAAAAAGAATGCTTTTCTGTAAATGTTCTAGATGCTCTCAGTTTCATACTCCGTTAACTTTATGTTTAAACATTTTGCATATAGTTTCCAATTTGCTGATGTACAGGTTTGGATGACTCAACGAGTCAGTTTCCAGATAGAACTAAGATACTATAACCTTCACATGCGGAGGGAAATCGCATTTAACGCAGCATGGTGTTCTCTAGTAAAGAGGCACTGCTCATACCTGACTGGCAATTGGTGTGATGGGCTGGCTGGCGCTCACTGCTTCTGCCAGAAGAGCCCTCCGCACCCCTTCACCACACTTTTGCATTAAAGTTAAATAGGATAGCTTTGTTTTGATCTGAAAGGTTCATCAGGTATCTTCAGGTTTCCAAAGGCAGACTGTGCAGACTCTCCACGCAGATGGGAATGGGTGGTCCACACGGTGCCTTGGGCGCCCCACAGACTGGAATGCGCCGCTAGCTAGTTTCCGTTCTGATGGCTTCCCTCACTGTGGCTCAGATGCTAGAGTCCGCCTACAGTGCAGGAGACCCGAGTTCGATCCCTGGGTCGGGAAGATCCCCTGAGAAGGCAGTGGCTACTCACTCCTGTATTCTTGCCTGGAGAATACCGTGGACAGAGGAGCACGACAGAGCGATTGACACACTCACACACACTATCAGTTCGGGATGGGATTTGGAAATCCTTTGTACTCTCAGCCGGCACACGGCTTCAAGTGTTCGTTGCATTTCTGTGTCATCTTCAGTAACAATACTTGGCAGAGCTGCATAAACTCTTCCCTAGAAGCTTCCTGGTGCTTGACCTTGCACTTGGTTAATTACAGCCCATTAGGCGACTGAGCGACTTCACTTTCAGTTTTCACTTGTGTGCATTGGAGAAGGAAATGGCAACCCACTCCAGTGTTCTTGCTTGGAGAATCCCAGGGACAGGGGAACCTGGTGGGCTACCGTCTATGGGGTCGCAGAGTCAGACACGACTGAAGCAACTTAGCAGTAGCAGCAGCAGCAGCAGGAGATGGGAGAGCCAGCTCTTGTCTTCTTCCTCCTCCTGTCCCTCTCTCCTCCCCCTTTTGCGTACATCTCCCCATACCCAACCCTCCCACCTCCCTTCCCCTTTCTGACCCAGTCTCTTGTTGGAGAGTTAGGAGTCTGATGTGGGAATGACACACAGGCAGTCCTCCCCAGCCAAAGCCAGCCCTCACCAGGGAGGCCAGGTAGTAAAAGCAGCAGTTCCCCAGCCTCAGCTTTTATTTTTATTTAATTTTTTAAAATAATTTCATTTGTTTATTTATTTCGGGCTGTTGCCGCCTGGGCTTTTCTCTGGTTGCAGAGTATGGGCTACTCTAGTTGCCGTGTGTGGCTTCTCATTGTGATGGCTTCCCTTATTGTGGAGCACAGACTCGGCGTGCGGGCTTCAGCAGCTGTGGCTCCCAGGCTCTAGAGCACAGACTCAATGGTTGCAGTGCATGGGTTTAGTTGCCCCGCAGCATGTGGAATCTTTCCGGAGCAGGGATCGAACCTGTGTCCCCTGCATTGGCAAGCAAATTCTTAACCACTGGACCACCAGAGAAGTCCCCCCTCTCACTTTGAAAACTCCTGATGCTTGGGCTGCCTCTCAGACTGGTTACATCAGAATCTTGGAGGTGGAGGCACCCAGGCCCGAAGTTTCCCTGATCCATCCAGTGTGCAGCCACAAGGGACAAGGACTGACCGAAAACATCCACTTGAATATGGACCAGAATTTCAGGAAAAACAAGGACCATTGAAGTAAAGGTTGGTTGTGACTTTGTATTAAAAACTGAATCCCAACATTAAGACTATAGAGTATATTCGTCTAATGTTTACTAAGATTTATTTCTGCAGATAGAATTGAAGCTCTCAGCACAGTGCCAAGAAATATTTCGCACAAACAAATAAGCAAAACCCATCCACTGGGACTTCATCAATATTCCTCAGAGCTTCTTTTCTTCATTTGATGTTGTGGTTTTCTTTTGCAGTGTCTGCCCTGTCATCATCCTTAAGTCACTCATTACCTGGTTCCATCCTGCCAGAGCCTCCTTTGCCTGGGTTTTAGGTAATTTGCCAGCATCCGTTTCATCCATTTCAGGAAAATCCCGCATCTTCTGCAAGGTTTGCTATTTCACTTTTTAGCTGACTTACATTATGTTGACATTTAAACATGTTGAATGTGGAACCATCATTAAGAGGGGCCAACTCTATCCTGGGTAGGGGGAGTGGAAGGGTATTATTTAGAATTAACATTTGAGTGTGACTGACAGAAAATCCAAAATAATAATGACTTAAGCAGAAGAGAAATATATTTTTATCTATCAAGTAAAGAGAGTAATTATCTCAGATTGGGCTCCCCAGGGTCAGGGACCCTCCATCCTCAGCAGGTGTTCCTCTCTACCCCCATGGTATAAGGTGGCTGCCCAAGCACTGACATCATGCCTGAATTCCAGGCTGCAGGAAGATGGAAAGTGCGAGCAAAGATTTATCTCTTCCCTTTCAGGAAAATTTCTGTTTCTAGTTACATACTGTGCCCACATCCCATTGTAAGGAAAGCTTAGGATTGCAGGCTTTTCTCCCAGCGGCCATGTGCCCAGTTTAAAACCAAGAGTCTATTATTGAGACTTCCCTGGTGGTCCAATGACTAAGACTCTGTGCTCCCAATGTAGGGGGTTCAGATTCGATCCCTGGTTTGGGAACTAGATCCCACACGCCGCAACTAAGAGTTCACATGCTACAACTAAGACCCAGGGCAGCCAAATAAATAAAGTTTTAAAAAACAAAACAAAACAATGATCTACAATCAAAAGAGAAGGGGATGAACAACCAGATCAGACTATCCTAAAGCTATGGGACAGTTTCAAAAGGTATAACATGCATAATGAGAATGCCAGAAGGAAAAGAGAGAAAGAAACAGAAAAAAATATTTGAAACAATAACTCCGATAGTTCTCCAAGATCAAGGTCAGACACCAAACCACAGATTCAGCAAACTCAGAAATCATCAAGAAAGGTAAATGCCAGAAAAATATACATGTAAGCTTCACACATTCAAACTACAGAAAATCAAAAATAAAGAAATACATTGAAAGAAGTCACAGGGGGAAAAAAACCCCACTTACGCAGAGAGGAAAAAATTTATAAGAATTATATCTGACTTCTATGGAACCATGCAAACAAGATGAGAGTGGAGTGAAATATTTAAATTTTTTTTTAGAAGAAAGAGGGACTTCCCTGGTGGTCCAGTGGTTAAGAATCCACCTGCCATCTAGAAAGATGGTACTGATTAACCTATTTGAAGGGCAGCAAATAGGCATCCCCAAGTGACGCAAGTGGTAAAGAACCCGCCTGCCAATGCAGGAGACATAAAAGACGCAGGTTTGATCCCTGGCTCAGGAAGATCCCCTGGAGGAGGGCACGGCAACCCACTACAGTATTCTTGCCTAGAGAATCCCTTGGACAGAGGAGCCTGGCAGGCTGCAGTCCATGGGGTCACACAAAGTCGGACACAACTCAATCGACTTAGCACAACGGAGATGCAGACATAGAGAATGGACCTATGGATGGGAGTTTGGGGGAGGAAGGAGAGGGTGGGAGAGAAGGAGAGACTAACATGGAAACATATACACCCAGTTCAGTTCAGTTCAGTCGCTCAGTCGTGTCCGACTCTTTGCGACCCCATGAATCACAGCATGCCAGGCCTCCCTGTCCATCACCAACTCCTGGAGTTCACTCAGATTCACGTCCATCGAGTCCGTGATGCCATCCAGCCACCTCATCCTCTGTCGTCTCCTTCTCCTCCTGACCCCAATCCCTCCCAGCATCCGAGTCTTTTCCAATGAGTCAACTCTTCGAGTGAGGTGGCCAAAGTACCATATTTAAAATAGATTGCCAGCGGGAATTGGCTGTATGGCTCAGGGAGCTCAAAGCAGTGCTCTGTGACCACTTAGAGGGGTGGGATGGGGTGGGAACTGGAGGGAAGTTTACGATGAGGGGTCGTATGTGTACCTATGGCTGACTCATACTGATGTGTGGCAGAAACCAGCACAATATTGTAAAGCAATTATCCTTCAATTAAAAATAAACTTTAAAAATCCGTCTTCCAGTGCAGGGGCACAAGTTCAATCCCTGGTGGAGGAACAAAAATCCCACGGGCCAGGAGGCTAAAGCTCATGTGCTGCAACTTCTGAGCCTGTGCACCATACTTACAGAGAAACCCACAGGCTGCAATGAAAGATACTGCATTTTGCAGAGAAGATCCTGAGTGCCATAACTAAGACTCGACACAACCAAATAAATAAATATTAAACAATAGATAAATAGAAAGGAAAATGCCTATTTGGAACAGCTTGTAGTACAGTAGCCACTATGAAAAACTGGTTTTAAATTCTGTAGTGGTTACAGCTGTATGACCTCTTACTAATCACGGAAGACCTTTTAATGCCAAGAAAAGTGTTTCCCATAAGGTTTTGATTAAGTTTTGAAGGCCATCCCAACACAATTCACCTTTTCTTTCCAAGATCTCATTTGTATACAAACCCTCTGCTGGGGCCATGTATCGATTATTGCCTCAAACCCTGAATACAAGGGTTTCCAGCAGAATCTCCTACAATGTGTCTTTGTGTGAGGTGAGGCACAGTCCTGGAAGACATAATAAAATGTATTGACTTTATATGTAATCCCAGTCTTTCCACCGGTTGTTCTCCTGGTTCCCCTAAATGAGTAAGCATGGCAATGCTCATGTTGGAAGGTCTTGGGAAATATAAAGTTTCTGAAATGATCCATGAGTCAGTTTGACTGAGATGAAACAAAAATTTGGACTAAAAAATATCATGCAGTATTTATCTTTCTCTGACTGATTTTGCTTAGCCTAATGCCCTCCAAGTCCATCCATGTTGCTGCCAATGGCGACATTTCACTCTTTTAGAGAGTAGTAGCCCATTGCATATATGTATCATATCTTTATCCATTTGTCTGTAGATGGACACTCAGGTGGTTTCCATATCTTTTGTCAGTATTTCTTTTTTTTTAAAAAATTTAAAAAAGTATTTTTTGGCCATGTCACTTGCGGCATGTGGGATCTTAGTTACAGAACCAGGAATCAAAACCGTATCCTCTGCACTGGAAGCATGGAGTCTTAACCACTGGACTGCCAGGGGAATCCCCTAAGCCAGTATTTCTTATAGCAGTTGAGACAGACACTGCTCTCTGGTATGGATACCATAATGAACACTCCTTATCCTTATCAGAGGGGTCACTTCCTAGCGGGCTCAACCATTCACGCAGACATGGATGGATTGTTACAAGCAGTCAGCGAGCATGCAGCCGATGCTCAGGAAGGGATCAGATCAAAAGTCTCTGAGAATATGATCCATAAGGCAGTTATGCCTCCAAAGTTAGAATGAAAACCCCAGCCAAGGCACTACAGGTCATTTCCAAGAGAATTGTTTTAGACTATAAAGGAACTTCTGGTAAAAAATGATTACAAAAAAAAGTCTGTCAGGGGGAGGGTGTCAATTTAAAAAAATAAAAATGACTTCATCTTTATCTGTGGCCACAATCTATTTTAAATAGATTATTTTACAATCTACTTCTTTCTTCAGACTCATTAATAGTCCTTAAAAATCCAGGCTGAAAGAAATATCTTCCCTCCAAATTACACAATTCTGCTAAATTACAAAATCTTTCTTCTTAGGAAAAAAAAAATAACTTCATGATGCCATTCTCAGTAGAAGCCTTCGAACTCTTTCTACAATCTTTAGTAAAGCCTCAGCTATTAGGAGAGTCGTGCTTCATTTAAAGTGGATTTTCTTCTTTAGCATCTAATGTAAAAATATGCTAAGTATTTCCTTCAAATCAGAAAGGTTAATAACCAGGCATTTGCAAGAAGTCAGAGAATGAGGAACCAAGTAATACTAGGAGACTAGCTTTCTGATTTGGTATTTGGTGCAAATTCCCACATTTTAGAAACAGTTGGAAAAACAACTCACAGAGTCTAAAGACCTTTTAGATTTCTGCTTGCTAAGAAGGGTTTCCTCTCTGTGTTACAGAGTCTAGGCTCATATTAGGGAAAGTCGCTCAGTCGTGTCCGACTCTTTGCGACCCCATGGACTGTAGCCTACCAGGCTTCTCAGTCCATGGGATTTTCCAGGCAAGAGTACTGGAGTGGGGTGCCATTTCCTTCTCCAGGGGATCTTCCCGACCCAGGTATCGAACCTGGGTCTCCCTCATTGCAGGCAGACGCTTTAACCTCTGAGCCACCAGGGAAGCCCCTATATTGCTCACTGTATAACAGGTCAGCATATCAAGAGAGGAGATGTTGGGGCAAAGGATAGCAACTTCATTTACAAAACCAGCAGATTGAGAAGATGGTGGACAAATGTCCCAAAGAACCATCTTCCCGAAGTTAGAATTCAGACTTCTTTGATACTAGAAGGGGAGAGGGTGTGGCTGGCTGTTGCAAACTTCTTGGTGCAGGAATCCTTTGTTCTTGCAGCTGTCCATGTAGGTCGGTCACCATGTTCCTATAAAAGTCTAACACGAAAAATATTATTCTCTGTTCTGAAACATTTTATCTCTCTATGGATGGAAAAGTTTTATACCTTTAAAGGTCAGAGTCTTGAGAAGGGCTCTCCTGTATATTTCAGGCTCTAAGGAACATTCTTTTACAAAAGGTGCAGGGCCAGCATGACTCAGCCCAGGCAAAAAAGCACAAGAGTTAGAGCTAACGGAATAGATCCAACATGGAGTCAGATTTGCCCTTCTCTGTTGCATTGTTCCTTTCCTATCCTGTCTCTCCCAGTGTCTAAATGAATTTAGAGGCTCAGTGGGCATATAAAAAATGATAATACACAAGGTGATTGAAAAAATATCTGTGTTTATGACTTAAAATGGTATTGTTACTCCAATTCTGTCAGTAATCACAAACATTAATTGGACCCTGTGTGCTGGGCAGAGTGCTCAATGCTGACGACCTTGAACTTTATCGGAGCTCTGTGTTCCTGGAAAACAACAAAGGTTAAGAAACGCACTCCCCACATTTATGTTCAGGGACATGGTTTACTGCAAAGGACTTCCCTTTCCCACATGGCTTACATGAACTCACAGATTGCCTATTCCCCCCACTTCCCATGCACTTCTCCTTCCTCAGGTTCCGGTCCAGCCTTAGTCAGAGGCAGCAGAGAGCTCATCCATCACAGCCCCCCAATCCCTCCCCCAACAGCCTAGTCTCAGGACACAGACATCTCTCACACATCCCACTTCCCCATACCGGGCTCTTTCTAAGCCTTGTTTCCTTTCCTAGATTTAATAAAAAATCCACTTTGCAAAACACAGGAGATGCTTGCAAATCTTATTGTCAGAGAGTTCTCTCTATTGCAAGAAATCCTCACAAATCCACTCCAATAAAATCTCTCTTTGCTAACTCAGGATTTGCTTCTTTTTTGACAGTGCCTTAGCTGCGGTGTCTCAATCCTCACACCAGCCCCATGACTTAACAGATGAGGAAACCGAGGCTCTGAAACTGGTCCTGAGTCACAGCGGTGGAAAGAGATAGGGCCAGAAAGCAGACTCGGGGCTGCTTAGACTGCTTTCTCGCCTCTCTCATTTCCTGGACCCCCATTCTCTCTCTCTCTGTCTCATATTCTCTCTCTCCTTCTCTCCTTGTCTCTCTCTCCAGCCCTACATGTGATTGTCTCCTTATCCCATGCACTTAGTTGTCAGCTAGACTCTAAGGAATTTAGTTTGCACATGAACTAGATAATTGTTCAACCCAAGTCAAAGGGAATTGAAAAGGATCAGAGTATGTGACCCCCAAATATGGCTCTTGGTCATACAGATTATTTTGAACTGAAGTCGGTGCCAAGATGAGTGCCTGAAAGTGGCACAGTTGTGTCCGACTCTGTAACCCCATCAGCTATAGCCTGCCAGGCTACTTGGTCCATGGGATTTTTCCAGGCAAGAATACTGGAGTGGGTTGTCATTTCCTTCTCCAGGGGATCTTCCCAACCCAAGAATCAAAACCAGGTCTCCTATTTCGCAGGCAGTTTCTTTACCATCTGAGCCATCAGACAAACTTTACTAAATAACATTCATCTTCCATTAGTTTCCCTATCTGTTTATCTTCTCACAACTGATTGGCCCTAGAATCTCAAATCCCTTTTCCATTTGAGGCAGGAGGTAGATGCCCACCTGCCATTCCAGGATAAAGCAATTGGAGATTCAATCCTTGTGGACTGAAACACCCAGACAAGAATACCAGAACACTTAAGAGAAGGCTAGACCCTGCCCAGATCACACGTTTCTCATTCTTGAAGTCAGTAGACCTCCTTGACCACATGAATGCAGAAAGTCTCCTTGGAGGTCAAAGGGGAGTGACGCTAACTAATGCCAGGCTACCCATAGGCCTTTGCAGTAGAATCCATCTTGGCTAAGAGATGCGTGCACACACATGGGAGGATCTGGAGAGATACCAAAAATGAACTGTGAATCAGGCAAGTCAAAATGACTGGCCAAAGGAAGCTAGAAGAAATGCCCTGTATAAGTGATTTAAATACGACTCAGCGACTCTCCCTCTGAGTCTAACACGTCCTATACTCTTTTCCTCTTAATGAGTACTTTACTTGCTTCTCTACTTTCCATCCTTGAGGAAATTCTCTGCAGAGCTGAAAGGCCAGGGCCCTTGTCACTGACCACTGGTCTAGTGGCTAGGATCTGGTGCTTTCGCCGTGTGACCTGGCCTCAGTCTCTGGCTGGGAACCTGAGTCCTGCTTCAAGCCACAGCAGGCTGAGGCTACCAGAGATCACTTTGTCTTTTCACGGCTCCAGATATATCTTTTCCTTTGTAGAAATTGTATGTAAGTCTCTGCCTCTGTAAGATTTTCACTTCTGTGAGCCTTCATACGCATGTGAATAAACTTGTTCCTCCTATTCATCCGTCTTTTGTCAGATACACAGGATTCTGGCCACTGAACCAACAGGGTAGAGGAAAGAGATGTTCTCCCTCATGTAAGTTTTAATATCAGTATGTTTATTTTGAATGAATTACATAGTTAGGAGTATTGTTCTTTGTTGATCAGTAGAACCGAGATAGAATTTCAATCAATAGGTCTTAAATATGTGTGAAAGCATGCTAAGTTCCTTCAGTCGTGTCTGACTCTTTGCAACCCTATGGACCGTTGCCCGTCAGGCTCCTCTGTCCTTGGGATTCTCTAGGCAAGAATACTGGAGAGAGTTGCCATGCCCTCCTCCAGGGGATCTTCCCAACCCAGGGATTGAACCCACGTCTCTTATGTCTCCTGCATTGGCAGGCAGGTTCTTTATCACTAATGCCATCTAGGAAGCCCAGGTCTTAAATATAATAAGACTTTATTGTTTTTAGATTGCTTTTAGCAGCCTGAAAACAACTGTTCTTGAGATAACCTCCTAAACTATGATATTGCCTTTATTCAAAATGTTTCCTATTTTGTGGTGGCAGAATACTACACCAATATATTAACTAAGCATATATTTTTTGCACGCACCCATACAGGTGCACACTTACATTAATTCTTTGTGAAAATTGGACCATTTTGAGCTTATTGCATATGGGACTGGCAGTAGGCATTGTCAGACCAGATTCAGATACAAAAGAGTCAAATTCTAGGCGTGAGTTGAGCCTTTGGAATTTCCAGAGAGAGAAAACAAGAGTCTTGAAAACCAAGGCTTTTGAATTGCAAAGCAGAGGCTTTTTAGAGAGACAGAAATGTTCTGTTGGTTCAAAACAGAAGGTCTAGACAGTTATCAGAAGCAAAGTCTTGAAAGACTCAAGGCATAATGTCTGTGCTTTAATGATAAGATTGAAAAGAAAACAGATGAGGACTTAGGTCACCTGGGCCTTGAAAATATGAGGTGTTGCAAGGCAACAAATCAGCTGCCATTCAAAAACACTGACTCACTGTTGCCAGGTGGATGGGGTACGTTGTGCCTTGAGGACCAAAAAAGAAGCCCCAGGGTACATCAGGAGGCAGAGGGAGCTGGTGAAGGGGATATGTGCATTAAGCCCACATTTTGGCCAGTCATGAGGAGCAGAAGCCTCCATTAATGATTTTTTTTTTAATTGGACAATAATTTAAAAAAATATATATTTATTTTAATTATTTATTTGGCTGCTGCGGGTCTTAGTTGCAGCACACAGTATCTTTAGTTTCAACCTGTGGGATGCCTCAACCACTGGACCGCCAGGAAACCCCTGGAACACAGTTGATTTACAATGTGGTGTTAGTTTCAGATGTACAGAAAAGTGACTCAGTGATCCATGTATATATTCTTTTTCAGATTCATTTCCCTTACAGGTTTTTACAAAATACTGAGTGCAGTTCCCTGGGCTATACAGTGGGTCCTTGTTGGTTATCTATTTTATATTTAGTAGTGTGTTTATGCTCATCCCAAGCTCCCAGTTTACCCCTCCCTACCCTCTATTAATGATTTTAGTGCTTTTCTAGGTACGAGAAGATGTAAAAAAACTGGGCTTATAAAATCTTCTCCTGAAAAGGTCTAATCATCTGAAGGCGTGTTCTGCCAGTGTCTTCTAGAGCACAGAGGGCCTCCTTCCTGACTTCTGCTCTGAGTTCCTTTCAGGGTGTGTTGAGGGTCAGTGGCTGCAGTGGCCAGTCACTTTGTCTTTGTAGAATCAGAGGGTGCGCGACAGCTTTCAGCCATCAGACCTAGGACTTGCATCTCAGGAATACTTCCAATTCAGTGTCTATTCTCCAAACTAAGGCAGTCCTATGCCCCATTTTGACAGGAAGTTATCACAGTTATAGTTGCCTTGTTGTTGTGTTGTGAAGTTGCTCAGTCATGTCCAACTCTTTGCGACCCCATGGACTGTAGCCTACCAGGCACCTCCCTCTATGGGATTCTCCAGGCAAGAGTACTGGAGTGGGTTGCCATTTCCTTCTCCAGGGGATCTTCCCAACCCAGGGATCGAACCCGAGTCTCCCGCATTCCAGGCAGACGCTTTAACCTCTGAGCCACCAATAGTTGCCTAGTTCCCTAAATTAAAACTGAGCAGGTCTCTGTGGGGCTCCGGAGCACAGATCTGTTCTGTGTTTTGCATTTCTTGTCTGTATGATATAAGCTTCATTCAGCCTCCTTGACCTTCCCTGAGTTCCAAAGGGTGGATTCAAACAATTGCTAATCAGGGAAGGGAGGGGATAGAGAAACGGAGGAGAAACCATCAAACAGTGGTACAGCCTTGAGACAGCATCCTAGTTCCTATTTTAAAAAAATATGCATAGCAATATCTTTTAGTTCTTTTACAGAGCTGGGGCCCCCACCTAGGTGGAGGATGGTAACTTCAGGCTGAGCACAAGATTCCTGGAGCACAGCTCTGTTGCCTCCCCACCAACCAATCGAAGTCACAAAACTCTGCAGCCCTCACCCCAAATGTTGCCTTCTGTTTCTGGGGACCAGTGATGACCACCCTGTTAGGTCTCCTGTTTGGCCCCTGTCTATTTCATCCCTGAGAGGAGCCAACAGTTTCAAACTAAATCGCTGTTATTACAAGGGTGAATGCTGGTTTCAGACAAAAAAATACCTTGGCTTAGATCAGGTAGAGAGAGACTTCTGCTCTGCTAGGCAGGCCTACGCCCATGCACAGCAGGAAGAAGTTACAGAAAAAAAGAGACCTCCGCCTCAATTCCCAAGAAGAATCTTGAGTATGAAGTCTCTTAGGGGGGAGTTGTTAGGGGAAGCACACTGACTGAAACCACCCACCCTGGCCGGGCATCATAGCAACCATTTGCATGAGTTGTTTTACAACAGGAGGTCCTGGTAAGGAACACGGAACTAATAAGCCACCACCAACTGGAAGAGTGTGGGAAAGGTCAAAAGGAGACACCACATGTCCAGCCACCTCTCAGAATCCTCCTCTCTGGCATCCATCTTGGCTGAACAAGGCGTGCACCACCATGAAGGACTCTGAGTCAGAATGATTGGCTAAAGACAACCTGGAAACTAATCCCATCACCATAAAACCAGAGACTGCAAGCCACAGAGCTGTACTCCTGGGTCCCCTTACCTACTGCTCTCCACCCGGGTGCCCTTCCCAATAAAATCTCTTGCTTTGTCAGCACATGTGTCTCCTCGGACAATTCATTTCCGAGTGTTAGACAAGAGCCCAGTTTCAGGCCCTGGAAGGGGTCCCCATTCCTGCAACATTTCATATTTAGTAGTGTATATATGTTCATCCCAAGCTCCCAATTTGTCTCTCCCTACTCTCTATTAATGATTTTGGTACTTTTCTAAATATGAGAAGATGTAAAAATTTGGGCTTATAAAATCTTCTCCTGAAAAGGTTTAATTAGCTGAAGCCATGTTCTGCTCGTATCTTCCAGAGAACAGAGGGCCTCCTTCCTGACTTCCACTCTGAATTCCTTTCAGGGTGTGCTGAAGATCTGTGGCCAGTGACTTTGTCTTTGTAGAATCAGAGGATGAATGACAGCTTTCAGCCATCAGAGTAAAGTCAGGTCCCTGATACTGGGCCTGCCTGTGCAGATAATGAGAAAGAATTCCCCAGGTGTCACCTCATTTGTGTGTGTGTGTCTTTTAAAAAAAATTATTCATTTCTTTTGGGATGTGTTGGGTCTCCACTGTTGCGCGTGGCCTTTCTCTAGTTGAGACAATTGGGGCTTCTCTCTGCTTGCAATGCTTTGGTTTCTCATGACGATGGCTTCTCCTGTTGCGAAGCACGGGCTCTAGGGTGCAAGGGCTCAGGAGCAATGGCGCACAGGCTTAGTTGCTCTGCAGCATGTGAGATCTTCCCGGGCGAGGGATCGAACCCATGTTCCCTGCATTGGCAGGCAAACTCTTAACACTGGGACACCAGGGAAGTCCCACCCCATCTCTTTAACTCTCTCTGTTGGGGTTTCCTTTCTTACATTTATTTATGATGACCCAGCACATGCAGGTGAATCTGTACTGAGATGGGTGATTGGCAGTTACCACTCTCCATCTTCACAACTCTCTAATAATTGTCCTACTCTTGCGACCTCCAATCCATGGGCGTGGGTAATATCACAAATAGAATTTTCAAGGTGTTAAAAGCATAATTCTATGAATGAGACTATGTCAGGTTTCATTTAACACATTAGTGAGGGAACCAGTGGGAAATCAAAACCAGTTTAAAGGACATGAGGAATTGATGTCTGTGCATCAATAAAATTCTAAAAATTATAAAATACGATCATGTCAAATGGTAAGTATAGTGGTTGGCTTCTCTAAATAATTTGCGTTGCACCTTGACAAAAATTATTTTTAATATCTAAATATTGAAACTTGTAACATATCTGACTCCTAATCTATTATACACACACACACACACACACACACACACACACACAGAGTCTCCTCCTCAGAACTCTTAACGCTGGCTACGATTAGCTGGTCCAGGAATGAACATTCATCCAAGATAGGCAATCAATCTTTCTCTGAGAATTTTGAGCTGGAAAGAGAAAAAACTGCACAAATGTTACAGAAAAGAGCAGAATGTGAAATGAGAGCGAGAAAGAGAGTTTTAAAGAATTCAATTACCAGAATTTGGTTATTCAGGCTGTATTTTTTGTCTTTTGTTTTAAAGGGACACCTCTTTAAAATAAATTCTCTGTTTTGTTTACATTAGTTTGGGTTGAATGGAAATGGCATTCTTGTAACCAGCTGAGTGTTGTTGCTGAAAGAAGCTGCTTGGATGGCTGCAGAGTCATCAGTACAGGGCACCAAAAGGTCAAACTGCAAAGCTCTAAGCGGGGTCCAGCCTTTGCAGCTCCTGGCATTCCTTGGCTTTTAACAGCGTCACTTCAATCTCTGCCTCTTTCTTCACAGGACACCCTCTGTTTGTCCGGATGTTATGAACTGAAGTGTATCAAATTCATATGTTGAAGCCCCAACTCTGAATGAGACTGTATTCAAAGATAAGGCTTCTGTGTGTGTGCTCAGTTGCTTCAATTGCATCCAACTCTCTGCAACCGCATGGACTGCAGCCCACCAGGCTCCTCTCTGCATGGGATTCTCCAGACAAGAATACTGGAGTGGGTTGCCGGTTCCTCCTCCAGGGCTTCTTCCTGACCCAGGGATTGAACCTGAGTCTCTTGTGCCTCCTGCATTGGCAGGTGGGTTCTTCACCGCTGAGCCACAGGGCAAGTCTTTTCATGGATAAGGCCTCTAGGGAGAGAGTAAGAATAAATAGAATCATCAGAATGGGTCCCTGCTCCAGTAGGACCGGTGTGGAAGATGAAGGAGGAGGGGACACAGTAGGGGAGGAGGAGCAGAAGCCAGAGGAAATATCAGAGAACGTTTGCTCCCACATGCTCAGAGGAAAGGCCACCTGAGGACACAGCACGGAAACCGTGTGTAAGCCAGAAAATGGGTCTCACTAGAGACCAACCCTGGTGGCTCCTTCATCTTGGACTCTCAGGCTCTAGAACCTTGAAAATAAAGGTCCATCATGTAAGCCACCCCGTCTCATATTTTACCGTGGCACTTGAACTGATACACTGTCTCCTTTTCTCTCTTCTAAAAGGACACTTATTCTTGGATTTCCCCCTCACCTTTATCCATGGTGGTCTCATCTTGAGATCCTCATCTTATTTACATTTGCAGAGATGCTTGGTCCAACAGAATCATGTTCCTAGGTTCTAGGTGAACATACCTCCTGGGAGCCTGATTCAACCTGCTTCACCAGCACATAACATTTTTTAGCCAGTTTAAGACCACTTATATATAATCCAAGGCAGGGCCTCAGTGTTCATAGAATGTAATGTGCCTGGCACACTTCTGCATTCATGCAGGGCAGGAGCCTCCTTCACAGACACATGCAGCCATTGTGAATGTGGTTATTTCGGCAGCAGGCCACAGCGTGGCTAGGAGGGCAGCTCTGGGAAGGGTGGAGAGTGGGGCTATTTGACATCAATCCCATGATATCAATCAGAACGCTTGTTAACTGCCTCATGGAATAAGGAGATGGGTGCGCAGAAGAAAGGAGAACATCAAAGCTCCGGCTAAAGATGTGAGCACTTTAAAAACCATCAAATTCTTGAGTGCTTGCTTATCCTGGAAGTGTAATGGGTGCAGACTTTCTTTAGAACTATTTGGTTTTATATATGTGTGTAAAAATACTGGAGTGGGTTGCCGTGCCCTCCTCTAGGGGATCTTTCTGACCCAGGGATCAAACACACACTCATGTGTCTCCTGAATTGGTAGACAGATTCTTTATCACTATGCCACCTGGGAAGCTCCATATATAAATTCAGTTCAGTTCAGTTCAGTTGCTCAGTCGTGTCTGACTCTTTGCGACCCCATGAATCACAGCACGCCTGGCCTCCCTGTCCAACACCAACTCCCGGAGTTCACTCAAACTCACATCCATCGAGTCAGTGATGTATACAGCCATTTCATCCTCTGTCGTCCCCTTCTCCTCCTGCCCCCAATCCCTCCCAGCATCAGAGTCTTTTCCAATGAGTCAACTCTTCACATGAGGTAGCCAAAGTACTGGAGTTTCAGCTTTAGCATCATTTCCTTCCAAAGAAATCCCAGGGTTGATCTCCTTCAGAATGGGCTGGTTGGATCTCCTTGCAATCATCAATTCTTTGGCGCTCAGCTTTCTTCACAGTCCAACTCTCACATCCATACATGACCACTTGAAAAACCATAGCCTTGACTAGATGGACCTTTGTTGGCAAAGTAATGTCTCTGCTTTTCAATAAGCTATCTAGGTTGGTCATAACTTTTCTTCCAAGGAGTAAGCGTCTTTTAATTTCATGNAGCATCAATTCTTCGGCGCTCAGCCTTCTTCACAGTCCAACTCTCACATCCATACATGACCACAGGAAAAACCATAGCCTTGACTAGATGGAACTTAGTCGGCAAAGTAATGTCTCTGCTTTTGAAAATGCTATCTAGGTTGGGCATAACTTTTCTTCCAAGGAGTAAGCGTCTTCTAATTTCATGGCTGCAGTCACCATCAGCAGTGATTTTGGAGCCCTCAAAAATAAAGTCTGACACTGTTTCCACTAAGGGCTTATTTTTTCTGCATTGATTTTCTTTCCTCCACACTAAGAGTAGGAAAACCTGTTTAGTCTTAAGGATAAGCTTGTGGAGACCTAAGCAGCTGTGGGAAAAAATGATAATTTACAGTAAGTTTGAGAGCGCCAAAGCTGTATATGTAAATTGGTAGTCTGACTAGTCTTTAGCAAAGGACATATGTTTGCCTTGGGTAAACATATGTCATTGTTCATCTTTAATTTGCCAATGGTGTGAACTGTATAAGTAAACTGTATAAGTAAAATGTATTCCATGTGGCTTTTTTGTTTGTGGAGGTCATTAGGTGCCCAATATGCTACTGGAGATCAGTGGAGCAATAAGTCCAGAAAGAATGAAGGAATGGAGCCAAAGCGAAAACAATACCCAGTTGTGCATGTGACTGATGATAGAAGCAAGATCCGATGCTGTAAAGAGCAATACTGCATAGGAACCTGGAATGTCAGGTCCATGAATCAAGGCAAATTGGAAGTGGTCAAACAAGAGATGACAAGGGTGAACGTCGACATTCTAGGAATCAGCGAACTAAAATGGACTGGAATGGGTGAATTTAACTCAGATGACCATTATATCTACTA